>JAWQEG010000273.1:50000-52148 GCA_033782935.1 Petrolisthes cinctipes | reverse complement strand
GTACTCCTCTTCCTCATATGACATAAACAAACAAACAAACAAACAGACACACGGAAGTAAAAACGTAAACAAAACAAAACAAGAACGAATATCAAATAAAAAAGATAATATGCGAAAAAAATAAGAGAGAGAAATATGGACAGAAACAGATAAACAATGAAAAAGAAAGAATAATGAAAAAATAGAATGAAAATGGTGAAACAAAGACAATAAAAAAAATAATGAATGAATGAATGAATGAATGAAAAGAAAGGAAATGAGAGATACTAAATTTTACACCGGATATATATATAGAAAAAATATTATAAAAACACAGTGTGATATAAAATGAAAAAAAGCTTAATAATTATACTGCTCTTGTGAAACCCATCCTTGTGTGTGTGTGTGTGTGTGTGTGTATGTGTATGTGAATGTATGTGTGTGTGTGTGGTGTGTGTGTGTGTGTGTGTGTGTGTGTGTGTGTATAAGCTGAAAGGGGATTCGAACACCACAAACCTCCATCAGGGCAGATCATACACTAGTAGCTCCATTAAGGGGGTGCGGGAGTAGGGGGACAGGCTTAGGGGGGGGGAAGGTTTGGGGGGTGCGAGAATAGGGGGACAGGCTTGGGGTAGGTAGAAAGCCTCTCCCCTATTCCCGTACCCCCCTAACCCCCCTTCCAAGCCTGTCCCCCTACTCCCGCACCCCCCCCCAAGCCTGCCCCACTACTCCCGCACACCACAACCCCCCCCCAAGCCTGTCCCCCTACTCCCGCACCCCCCAAGCCTGTCCCCTACTCCCGCACCCCCCTAACCCCCTCCCAAGCCTGTCCCCCTACTCCCGCACCCCCAAGCTGTCCCCTACTCCCGCACCCCCCCTAACCCCCCCCCCCAAGCCTGTCCTCCTACTCCTGCACCCCCCAAGCCTGTCCCTACTCCCGCACCCCCCTAACCCCCCCCCAAGCCTGTCCCCCTATTCCAGCAACCCCCCTTAAAGTCTACGGGAACTGCCACCCATGTTTCACTATCAATTTTAACAACAATAACAACTATAATGGGAGGTTTGTTTTCATACACCTCATGCGTTTAATCCATCGTCTTATAATTTTAATCACTTCATCCTTTTTGCCGACAATATTTGCCCGCGAAATGTCGTGAAATTGGTTTATAACTTTTCGGGATATCTTGTTAACACACACACACACACACACAGACAGACAGAGAGGCAAACTGAGGCTAATAAAACACAGCCTCTCTCTACCGCCTTTAATAAATAAATTCGTCACCCTCCTCCTCCTCCTCAACAACAACAACAACAACAACATCAACAACAACAAAATTTCACACACCCCTCTCCTCCCTTCACTATACATCACTATATCAACAAGCAACGATTCTCACCTCCCATTTGTTTATCACCTATTCAACGGGACGCTTGAAGTAAACATTGGGCGGGGTTGGCAACACTTATTATATACCATTATTTAGTAAGAGGGGATACGAGCATACTGTTACGGTGTGACATATCTTCACTATGTCACATCGTCATTATGTTTTAGTAGTGTCAACATCTTCACTATTTGTTAGAAGATGTCACTACTCTATATTGTTGATGTTATTGATGACATTGTATTGTAGTTCCAGGTTGTCTTTATAAAATGATATGTAATATATGAAGATATTGTAAATAAGGAAGCTCAAAAGGAAGCTCTAGAAAGATAAAAGATATAAAGCTTAAGGCTTTAAAAGGGTTTGATTTGACACTCTTCCTCCCAATTATATATCTGATTACGTGCCTCAGTCTACTACCCGGGGCTGAGGACGTAACAGAAATTGGGGGCCTGACCGGGATAATTTTCCTCAGGAAAAATAGGAAAATAGAAAAAAGTAAGATAATCCATTAAAGAAAATGGAGTACGAGCAGGAGATGAAGCTCCTGCGGGGCCTCCTGAAGAAAGAGAAGGAGGAGACAGCTCAACTGGAGCTTGAGTTAAAAAAGCTGGAGGCCAGAAATAGAGGCCCAGCTGAAAATAAAGTGAACTTCCTTAAGTCAGAGGAAAAAGAAGCAGAGGAAGAAACTGCTGAAAACACTGAAGAAAAAACTGCTGAAAACACTGAAGCAGAAACTGCTGAAAACACTGAAGAAGAAACTGCTGAAAACATTGATGAA
>JAWQEG010000273.1:2500-45000 GCA_033782935.1 Petrolisthes cinctipes | reverse complement strand
CCTCCCCACACAAGACAAAGGACAGAGGAGGTACTACACTAATAAGGCCCTGGGAGTGAATTAAGTGGTTGCTGGTTGAGTTATAGCGTGTTGTGTAAAGTTGTGATGATTACAGATAAAAGTTTCGACACGCATTCATTCCCTTTATTATTATTATTCTTTCTCCTTATAAGGGGGAAGTTTTTATGTTGGTAAATCTGCTGGAGCAACTGAATCCTCCATGCAAACTATTCCAAGCAACAGAACATCATTACTTTTGCTCATCTGGGGTCCTGTTTCCTGGCATATATACTTTGGAGGAATCAAGGCACTCCAATGTAACAAAAAAGAATTATCACCTTAAGGACCCTGTGTGTGATCGTGTATGAGAATTGGAGGCTTTTCATTCCTCCTGACTATGCCACGAAACAAGCTCCTTCCATATAGGTGGTCTGTTTCGTGGCAATATTTGAAGGACTCGTCTGCCTCCAATATTCTGACTACAACACACACAGGGTCCCTTAAGGGGGTAATTCACTTTTGTTACATTGGAGTGCCTTGATTCCTCCAAAGTATGCCAGGAAACAGGACCAAGTGAACAAAAATAATGGTGTTCTGTTGCTTGGAATAGTTTGGAGGAATCAGTTACTCCAGATTTACCAACACTGTAATGATAATGATAGACTATTCCCTTACACCTTCTTCGTGAATAATGTGGGGGTATAACACACACACACACACATACACATGAAAAATTAATTAAATACCTTCTTCATGTCCTTACTTCTTCTTGTCAATTTATTATCGGTACCAAAACACACACATGCACACACACATGAAAAATTAAACCCCTTCTTCATGTCCCAACTTTTTCTTATCAATAATTATACGTACTAAAACACACAAGCAGGCTTTTATAATATATCCTATCTACATTTACCACCTCCTTGCACACTATAATATATATTGACGAAAAATATACAAATAAAACTAAAGTAAATTCTTTCTACATTATTCACACACACACACACATCAAAACAAAACAACAACGATACAAAACATAAAAACAAACAAAAAAACAACAACGATACAAAACAATCTCTCTTTCTTATCCAATTTATCATGGTGTAAGACGAGGCTACATCATTATTATTATTATTATAAGATATGACATAAAAAATGATAGTGTACTTCCTGTCCAGTTCTTGTTAAGTCAAAGGGCACATCTCTATCTCTCTCTCTCTCTCTGCTACAATATCAGTGCCCTTATTATAATGATACTGCATCCTCTGTTGTATCTCTCTCTCTCTCTCTCTCTGTGTGTGTTGTGTTTCCGTTTGTTCATTTCTCTCACTACCCCATCCCTCCCTCCCTCTCTCTTTCTCTGATATTTCTCTCTCTCTCTCTCTCTCGTCTGTCATTTTTCAGTCTATCCATTTCTGTCACTCTGTTGTCTTTCTCTATCTGACACATCTCTCTCTTCCTCTCTGTTATTTTTGTTTGTACGTCTCTCTCTCTCTCTCTTCTGTCATTTTTCTATCTCTCTCTCTCTCTCTCTCTCTCTAATAATAATACTCCCCAGGGCTGTACCTCCTTGGGCTTCCTTCTGGCTGTGGGTGGTACCGTGTTGTCAGGAAGGGCCAGACATGCCTATGGGGTCTTCATCTTCGCCTCCTTCTACGCCTGCTTCAGTTGCCTCGTCTACTTGGCCCTCAGAGTACTCAGTTTCCACGTGGTCTTCTGCAGGAGGCCACAACACTGCATGAATTGGAATGTAGTGGTGAGTTTTATTAGAGAGAGGGTCGTATTATTTAAGATTAAGAAGAAAACAGATAGACAGACGCCATCAGTGGTACTAATAATAAGGGACCTGTGTTTATTTCGTGGCATTATTTAGAAGGAATCATAGACCTTTTAATTCCAACTCACAAACAAGATAATATCCCATTAAGAGGGTATAATTATATATCATTCACTTTTGTTAACATTGGAGTGCCTTCATTCCTCCAAAGTATGCCAGGAAATAGGACTACTACTATTACTACTACTACTACTACTAATAATAATAATATATGTTTTTATGTATTACAGGGTTTGATACACAGTGGAGTGAGTGTATTCCTAATGATGGTTGGCAGTTGTTTCATGGTGGAATACGCTGGTGGGGTCAGGATTCTCAGAGCTGCTGGGGTTAGTAACAACAACAACAATAACAACAACAAAAAGAATAACAATAACAACAACAACAACACCACCACCAACAACAACAGTAATAATAACACCAACAACATCATCATCAACAACAACAACAACAATATATTACAAACAACATTACCAGCAGAAATAAATATAACTGCAATAAATATAAATTAACACTGCAAAAATGAAAAATATAATACTAGTTGATACAAATATTCAAAATCTAAATTACTCTAGAGACCAGATGACCTAACCCAACCTAATGTGACCCAATCTAACTCAACTCAACCTAACCTAACCTAACGTGACCCCATCTACTAACTCAACTCAACCTAACCTAACCTAACGTGACCCCATCTACTAACTCAACTCAACCTAACCTAACCTAACGTGACCCCATCTACTAACTCAACTTGACCTAACCTAACCTAACGTGACCCCATCTACTAACTCAACTTGACCTAACCTAACCTAACGTGACCCCATCTACTAACTCAACTCAACCTAACCTAACCTAACGTGACCCCATCTAACTCAACCTAACCTAACCTAACGTGACCCCATCTAACTCAACTCAACCTAACCTAACCTAACGTGACCCCATCTACTAACTCAACTCAACCTAACCTAACCCAACGTGACCCCATCTATCTCAACTCAACCTAACCTAACCTAACGTGACCCCATCTACTAACTCAACTCAACCTAACCTAACCAAACGTGACCCCATCTATCTCAACTCAACCTAACCTAACGTGACCCCATCTACTAACTCAACTCAACCTAACCTAACCTAATGTGACCCCATCTAACTCAACTCAACTCAACCTAACCCAACGTGACCCCATCTAACTCAACCCAACCTAACCTAACCTAATGTGACCCCATCTAACTCAACTCAACCTAACCTAAACTTGACCTATGTTGTGTTTACAGGTGTTTGGGTTTCTGGGATACACAATGTTCCTGGCACAGTTGATATTTGAGTTGTTGGCGTGGAGGAAGGCCAGGGGGTCATCTCTCCTCCCGGCATTTGTCACAGCGTCCGTCGTACGTGCTAGAGGTGTGTGTGTGTCAACTGTGTGTGTGTATGTGTGTGTGTGTCAATTGTGTGTGTGTACCTGTGTGTGTATGGGTACCTGTGTGTGTGTGTGTGTACCATTAGTGAGTGCATGTGTACCTGTTTGTGTGTACATACAGTATCATTTTGTGGTTTATCAGTCTGCATATATCATAAATTTACAACAGCATCAAACCATAAACAAAACCCACTGACATTGCCATCCACATCTTCATTCCACCCCAACACCCTCACTCTATATAGACCTTCTGTATCTCCCTTCACCCCAGAGACACAACACACACAGACACCACACACGTATAGTACACTTCTCCACATGCACCTCCACACATACACACACCAAACAATACACACGTAGGGTACACTTCTCCACATACACCTCCACACACACACATACACACACAGAGACACCACACAACACACACATAGGGTACACTTCTCCACATACACCTCCATACACACACACACCAAACAACACACACATAGGGTACACTTCTCCACATGCACCTCCACACACACACATACACACACAACACACACATAGGGTACACTTCTCCACATGCACCTCCATACACACACACTATATCTCTCTACAATTACAAATCCTTAAAGACCATTAGGAAGTGGATAGGAATTATGCCCCAATAACCCAACCTAACCAACCCTCACCCCAAACAGCTGAGAGTGCGAGTAGGGAGGGAAGCAGATGTAGCAGTCGAGGAGAAATGGTACGAGGGGAGGTGGCACTGAGGGACCACAATGAGGAGGAGGGGACGGTGGGGTTTGTGGGTATGAAGCAGAGGCCTGTGTCTTCCTACCTACAGGTGATAATGGCTCAGGTTTTATGAAGTGATGCCTTAACACAAATGCCAAATGAAGTCTACAAATATAGTCAATCCATACTTCACCCTCATTCTTGCCAATATAATGCAATGTTATCTATTCCAAATTTTAATCCCTTATTGTTTTCATAATGACAAATCAACCATTAAAGTTGGATCATAATCAGTCTGTAAGTTTTTGAGGAATATTGTTCCCTAACCAACAAACAACCAGTCAAACATAAAGAGCAAAAGCATAACATTCTGTAAATATTATCAACTTATATCCTGGACTACTCAAAATAAACTAACCATGTGTCATCATCCCTCACAGTCCAACACCGAAGTGACTACACCGATGCTGTACGCTCCAGGGTTTGACAAGGATGGAGGACAGACCAGGGAGAACACTAGTTACACTACCATTCGAGAGGATAGGGTAGAGGAACAGGAAGAGGAGGAGGAGGAAGATGAGACTAGTAAGATGATGGCAGAAGAAGGGAAACAGCAGAAGATGGAAGTGAAAAGGAAGCAAATGGAGGATGATGAGGAGGGAGGGAAGCAAAAGGAAATAGTAAGGAAACAGTCGAAGGAGGAAGACAGCGATGATAACATGGTATCAGTTCGGACGTCAAGTAGTTTGTCGTCTCAGGGCGGTGAATGGCAAGTCCCACGATGATGATGATGAGGTTACACACACACACACACACATACATACATACAAGTACCGTACAAACACTCCAAAAAGTATCGCTACACCTTCTGCGTAATGAAAAAGAACACCAAGAAGGAAACGTTTGAAAACAGCCTTCCTCATGTTGGCATCCCTGCATTCAATATAAGTTCAATATAAAACTTATCACCTCACTCTGTAAATGATAAGTGTTTTGAGTGTCTGTATAGTTGCCAGCAGGTATAACTAGTACAGGAAAAGAGGACTGACAATGCTGCGTGTACCAGTTATAAGTGCTGGCAACTGTACATCCACCCTGACACACTGAGAACACTTGGAACTCTCATGTAGGATATCACTTCAAGCAAGAACCAAGATGACTAATTAGAGAGAAAGAACCATATGACTACAGCCATAGTGAGGCCTTCTTCACAACTGTTCAACAAGTTCTGCACAAAGTTTTACAGCAATTAGACTCTGAATGTGCTTAGGTTACTCAAGAGACTACACACACACACACACACGGTTTTGCTAACTTTTTATACTGTGTACTAGCATTATAAATGTTCTACAGAGTTATGCATATTGCAATATCATAAATGAGATGAGAATGCTATCCAACGATTTAGGCCTATACCATTTTGCAAACGTATGTCTGAAGTAAAGATAGATATACAAACTGATATAATAATGGTACTTCAGCCTGCTCACTATAATATTGTTTTGACGAGCATCTCATTCAGCTGCTTGGAATAATATCTGCACAAGTACTGATTAACTCCTGTACTTGTAACACTGCCAAAGGTCTCAAAACCTAGCTAGTCCTTGATAAAGTCAAAACTCTGCTGTCTTCCCACTACTGTACTCTGTATTCACTGATGACGTGCCATTATTCTCAATACAGTACAACTTGTTTGCTTAATCTAATGTTTTTATAATGTCATTCAGATATAGCGTTAGCACAGTAGAATACATAATGTATATATATAAGTGTTATAGGGTCGTATTATTAACCTATTTTTTTTAGGAAAAGGCTTTTCATTGCTCAATTCATATTATCTTGCAATATGATATTTAGCAATGAAAAGCCTTATTTTTTCAAAGAAGTAGTATAATAATATGACCCCATAGTGTTGTGTACAGCCTCTTCATTGGCTGGGTGATATCTTGGTGTAATTTTCACTCCAAACGTTGAAACACGTTCTCGTGATATGAAGCCAAAGTTATGGTGTACATTTGTATCGTTAATTTATGCTGCATTTTCCTGGAAGTTATTGAGTTCCTACCCTTATCTTTATGTGGTATGGAATGGATGTGGGACAGATTAGGGTATATGGTACATTGAATAGACAACAATTTCCAGTTAGCCTACTACAGAAAAGCAACTCTGGAACAACACTAACAAAAATGTTTAATTAAGGGGTTCATCAATCTTTGTGGTCCGTCTGAAGGGTCAATAGATTTCTTTATAAACACAAATACATGGAAATCGAGACTACTGTATCTCAATGACCTACAATATTCCCTCCAGTAGAAAAAACAAACACTCATGATAACTATGGTACATTTTTCAGTCAATAAATTACTGGTACCTTATAAATCAACATGCAGCAGATCCACTCCAAACCTCCATTATACATATATATTGTTTTTGCCTGATTCATACTTCAATGCTTCATTAATATTAATAATTAGGTACTATTATGTGTCCAGCCTACTGTCTTTATACAATATTCTACAGCTGGTCTATTGAGTTAGGCTATACACACAATTTAGCCCTATATGGGGTTGTAAAGTATTTGTATTATGATTGTTATGTATTTACTTTAATATTCATTGTACTGTATGTCTAACTGCCAAGAATGTAATTTTTTAACTCCAACACATAACTCATCTGCACATAAAAATAATAATAATAATAATAATACAAATTAAGGATCCCCGAGATGTAATCAGATAACTGGAGGATAGAGAGTCGTTCAAACATTGCCACAAAACATAGGCATAGTCAGGAGGAATCAGAAGCCACCAAGTCTCATACACAATCACAGCTAGGGTCCCTTAATACAGTATACATCCTCTATTGTATAAAGACTCTCAACAGGAACCATATTTATCTGTTGTGCTATAATGAATACTACAACATATTATTCTCTACATCATTAATTAAGAGGGTAAGGGGGTAATTCACTTTTGTTACATTGGAGTGTCTTTATTCCTCCAAAGTATGCCAGGAAACGGAACCAGAAAAGCAAAAATAATGGTGTTCTGTTGCTTGGAATAGTTTGGAAGATTCAGTTGCTCCAGATTTACCAACACAAAATTTCCCCCTTAATTAAGCAAATGTGAAGCTCAAGAGAAACTAAATATGAAATCAAATAAACAGTATAAAGAACAGTTGTGTAAGAGGAGACAATTATTTTACACGTTATTAGTTTCAAAGGCAAATAGTAGTTCTATGTCTATAATATAAAAATCAGAATTGCCTCTACAAAACTAAAAAATGCTCTAGATAGCACTGTATAATATAGTAATACAGTACGTCAAATATGATAGGATTAAACTTCCACTCATATTTTCATATCTGACATCATCATTCATTATTTATCTATCTGTCAATCCATCTATAATTCTGTTGATGCCTTGCTCCCTTCATGAACACCTTCACACAACCAAAAGTCCCCTTCTCCCTGTTCCAACACTCCCTCCTTGTGATTTTATACCTCCATGGTTTGGTCAAGCCCTCGATCCCATTGTATTAATATTCATGTTTCTCTGCCTGACATCATACTCTTCTACCTGTACTTATATATCATTTTAAAGCCATATGTGCCATCATTTTCTCAGGGTGACACAACATTTCACAAAAGATAATATTGAAGATCAGACTGCTTATGTATAACACCATGTCACTCTCATCTTCACTTGTATTGTACCATACAGAAATTCATGTTCACCTACACAGGGTGAAGACTAAACTATAATTAGTATTGTATAAAGATTGCTCAATACAATATGTGACTATGTCAGTCATACAATGTTTAACCATTTAAAGGTATACAATATATATGTGATTGTGTGATTTTAATTTATAGCCAAATATACTTAAAACCAACAAGATAATGTACAGTATTGGGTGTGTGGAAAAAAGATTGAGAATCATATTAAACACAAATTTCAAGGCATATTACAAAATAATTTCAATGCTTTAGTATCTTTAGTATTTACTAGAGCAAAAATAATTTCATTTCTGGACACAATATACTGTAATAAGAAAATGAGAAAGTGGATTTGTTCCATATTTTCCTGCAGACTGAATAATAATAATACAAGTTACACAACCTTACTTATCAAAAAGATTACAGTGTGTATTTTACCTTTGTAGTTATATAGTAAAATAGATCACATGCCCTTGTAATTTACTCTAAGTCATCAAAGGACGAGAGATGTGAATGGATGTAAGAGTTAGAGAACAGTTCACTCTGTGTAATATTATCCTTTTGTGGTAATAAAGCCTTGTTATATGTAATCAATACTCGACCATTCTTTACGTAGCATTAACATCATTTGTATTGTATCATGTTAATCTTAATACACCACTCAGCCTTGTTGTGTCTTTCAATACCTAGACATATGTGTACAGTTGACCTTCCATATACAATGATATATATATAGGTTACCAGACACCATTCCCATATTTGAGATAAGAAGAAAAAGGACGTTTTTATCTATTATTTTTCTCATCTATTTTTTATCTTCCCACGGTGGGTCATGCGAGTAAATTGATGAAAATGAGAAAAAACTCAAACTTTATATTGAAAAAACACACTCAATGAACATATGACAGTAATAAATAGGCATTACAAATTTGCAATATTAGCTACAAATTGCATACAAGAACAGTATTAGTTGCATCAGAGTCATCACCTGCCTTTTTCACGTAGGTACATATTACTTACCATTCTGGATAATCTTTGGGAGCGTTCCTCGTAACGAAATTTAATTAATGAAAATCAGTAATCATATAGTTAACTTAGATAATGTAGCAATATGGCGATGACAGGGATCCAAATAAAAGTGACCATGGACGTTCTTTCTTTTTATTGGTAATTTGATTTAATTTGGTTTTTGGTGATGAAGGCAACCAATTATAAAACGGTAAATATTGAATGAATTACCGTTATTGCGTACGTTTTTTCTACCTTCATTACCCACTTATTTAGACCATTCTAAGACTATTTTCTTCTATGGCATTTCCTCCGCAAATGCCCCATTTCCAAGATAGGGCATATTCAAATGGGGCATTTTGAAATTAGCCTGACCTTACCTGACCTGACCTAACCTAACCTAACCTAGACCGCATCAGACTACCGGGACCTAACCTGGGCAAACTACCGTGACCTAACCTGGGCAAACTACCGAGAAATAATCGTGATAAAGTACAATAAATGACAGGGGTAAAATACTGGGACCCAGCCGGATCTGGCAACACTGCTGCAAAACGGTAATTCT
Organism: Petrolisthes cinctipes; assembly: GCA_033782935.1. NCBI lineage: Eukaryota > Metazoa > Arthropoda > Malacostraca > Decapoda > Porcellanidae > Petrolisthes > Petrolisthes cinctipes. Next base: position 35,735 of record JAWQEG010000273.1, on the reverse strand, counting down.
TTCAATAAATACCTATAAAACTTCATGTACTGTTATAGGAAAACACAAGGATTAACATAAAATTAAGGAAAGGAAAATACAGAAAATAATAGATGCACATGAGCACAGCATCAGTATTAACACAATGACATTAAAGGGGTGCTGGAGTAGGGGGACAGGCTTGGGGGGGGGGGTGCGGGAATAGGGGGACAGGCTTGGGGGGGGGTAGAAAGCCTGTCCCCTATTCCCGCACCCCCCTAACCCCCACCCCAAGCCTGACCCTTATCCAGCACCCCCACAAAAAAAAAAAAAAAACGACCCCCCTAAACCCCCCCCTCCAAGCCTATCCCCCTATTCCCGCACCCCCTTAATAATAACAATAATAATAATAACAACAATAATTATAATAGTAATAATATTAATATCAACAATAATTATAATAAACGAGACAAAATAGGAGTGCCGTTGGAAAGACAATATTCCTCATCAACCATCAACAGCTGTGAACTGTTATTATTATTTTCATCATTTTTGGTTTGCAATATATTCGATTAAAATACATATACATCATTCTTACTACTTAATATTATCAGCATAGAACAAATACAAATATGCATAGAATATTTATTTAATTAATGATAGAGTTAAATTAGTTTATTTATTTATTTATTTACCTCTTCAAGACAAGTAAATAATCCTCTTGAGACAATAATGTGTTTACAATTTCACTGTTAACATTTTTATATATTTTGAAGATGCTGTACTGGTATTTATTGAAAGAATTACCGTTTTGTAGCAGTGTTGCCAGATCCGGCTAGGTCCCAGTATTTTGCCCCGGTTATTTCCTGTACTTTACCACGGTTATTTCCCGGTAGTCTGCCCAGGTTAGGTCCCGGTAGTCTGCCCAGGTTAGGTCCCGGTAGTCTGCCCAGGTTAGGTCCCGGTAGTCTGATGCGGTCTAGGTTAGGTCAGGTAAGGTCAGGCTAATTTCAAAATGCCCTATCTTGGATTTGCGGAGGAAATGCCATAGAAGAAAATAGTCTTAGAATGGTCTAAATAAGTGGGTAATGAAGGTAGAAAAACCGTACGCAATAACGGTAATTCTTTCAATATTTACCGAAAATTTCCCTTGAAGATTGGATGATGGCACAAGAAGGAAACTATTTAAAGCCAATGGAGCTGTTTGACACCAAAGACCTGGTGACTGTATGTGCTCCAATGGTACGATATTCTAAGTAAGTGTTTATATGTGTGTTTGTGTGTGTGTAAGTGTAATGTATGTGTGTGTGTATGTGTAAGTGTAATGTATATATGTATGTGTAATTGTAATGTATGTATGTGTGTGTGTGTGTAAGTGTATGTACAGTATATGTGTGTGTGTGTGTGTGTGTAAGTGTATGTATATGTGTGTGTGTGTGTGTGTAAGTGTATATATGTATGTGTGTGTGTGTGTAAGTGTATGTATGTGTGTGTGTGTGTGTGTGTGTAAGTGTATATATGTATGTGTGTGTGTGTGTATGTATATGTGTGTGTGTGTGTGTAAGTGTACTATGTATGTGTGTGTGTGTGTGTAAGTGTACTGTATGTATGTATGTGTGTGTGTTGAGGAGGAAAGAAGTAATTATTTTAGATATTTTAGAGGATGGTGATGCTATATAATTTAAAATGGCATAGGAAAACCCCTATTATCTAGACTCTAGCTGTTGGTACCCTCATCCTCATATCGTACTTTCCGATAAATTCTTTTTGATTTGTTCAGTAAATATAAACATGAATACATCAAGAGCGAAGTACCGGTAATATTAATATGTATACTAACCAGAGAACAAAGTACCGGTAATATTAATATGTATACTAACCAGAGAGCAAAGTACCAGTAATATTAATATGTATACTAATCAGAGAGCAAAGTACCGGTAATATTAATATGTATACTAACCAGACAGCAAAGTATCGGTAATATTAATATGTATACTAACCAGAGAACAAAGTACCGGTAATATTAATATGTATACTAACCAGAGAACAAAGTACCAGTAATATTAATATGTATACTAACCAGAGAACAAAGTACCGGTAATATTAATATGTATACTAACCAGACAGCAAAGTATCGGTAATATTAATATGTATACTAACCAGAGAGCAAAGTATTCATTATTCTCCTTTTACAGGTTAGCATTCAGGAGTTTGGTTCGCAAGTATGGATGTGACCTTTGCTTTACACCCATGATCATCTCAGATTGCTTCATACAATCAATCAGAGCCAGACACTCAGACTTCACCATTTCACAAGGTCAGTGGTAATCTTATTAATCTTGAAACATATAATATGATCCAAATTTGTTTATCGGAGTGTCTAGTACACATTTCTCATTTTATTGGAAAGTGCATGGGGAGGTGGGGTGGGGGACAGAAAAATAATTGAAAGAGCAAATGAGATGCCGAAAGATTGAAGAACATTTAGGCCACCCGATGTTGATGAGTTCTCCGGAGGAAACAAAAAAGTTATTAACAGTATATTGATTTTTTTCAGAACTGGTAATACTGTATTGATCATTATGTTCCTCCACAGATGACCGTCCACTCATTGTCCAGTTTGCAGCCAGTAATGGTGAGGACTGGGCCAAGGCTGCACAGATTGTGGCACCGTAAGTATGTCCACTGCATGTAGACTACTGTACTGAACCATACAACTAACAATGTCATAAATACCAGTACAGTACAAGTATTATGGTTATTGTGATACAGTAAGGTGTTGGTATTGTTGTTGTTCTCCCGGGGCAAAATGGCCTCCTGCCCCACAAACCCCTGGTACTCTGGTCGCTGTGAAAAAACAAATTAAAATAAAGGAGGGGCTGGCCCTATATGCCTGGGCTACCGAAGCACATCCCAGGGAAATGGGACCAGAGCTTACTGGACCAGGGAGTCTGGGGGCCTCTGACTGCCAGGGAGATTGGGGAGAAGGTCTTTGATCCCACAGCCAGTGCTGTGGGCCCAAGTCCACGTTACCACAAGAGCTACAAGTGGGGCCATACCTTCCTTGAGACCAGCCCTGAAGGGACCATAAGGGGGAGGGAGTTTACACTGCTGCATGCAAAGGAAAATGCAACCCCTGTGTGCTGGCGGTCCACACAGCAGTAAAAAAAAAAAAAAAAAAAAAAGTGCCTCTGGTTGCAGTCCACATTGCGTGGATTTTTAATCCATGTGGGCAGATCTTGTCAAATCCACTAGAAAGTGACCAGATCTTACAACAATCTTATTCTAGCCCTGTGGAGGATGACTAATATTCACAGAGAATAAAGTCAGCCCCCCTGGGCTGTTGTTGGTATTGTAAAACGGTTTACTTTACCCCCAGTTCATGTCATATTGAATATAGTGGCCCACTAAAGTCTTTCTTCCCCACCATGTGTCAGCAGGTACTGTGATGGAGTGGACCTGAACTGTGGGTGTCCTCAGAGATGGGCGATGGCAGAAGGATATGGTGCCTGTCTACTCCATCATCCACATTTACTGGCTGACATGGTGGCCCAGGTCAGGCGGTCACTCCCAACACACTTCACTGTCTCTGTCAAGATCAGGATATTCCAAGATGTCAGGTTGGTTAGTGCTGTTCAGTGGGTTTCACAAGTTACAAGTACTTCCTATTGGGAAAAGTGTTGAATCACATGTTAACTGATGGTAAAACCTGTATAGGGCTATGTGGATACATACTAGTAATATGGGAAATTTTGTGTTTATGCAAAATGTGTACATTCAACTCAAATTAACTATCAAATAAAGTACACATGTGATAAGTGTGGTATGTCAACAGGAAAACAGTGGAACTGGCTAGACAAGTGGAGGCAGCAGGTGTGTCCTTCCTCAGTGTACACGGTCGAACCCAAGACCAGCGAGGGAGTGGACCTGTCAGCTTAGCCACCATCAGCCAAATCAAGGATGCTCTTTCCATCCCAGTTGTAGCCAATGGGGACATCAGGAGTTTGGAGGATGCAACCAGGGTCAAGGACTGCACTGGGGTTGATGGTTAGACTTTACATCCAGTACAATTTTCTTAACATCTATCACACTAGTATGCCAGATATGCTGTCTTCAATTCAGGGCTGTACCTGTAATTCACTCCCCAGGAGTCTCCAGTTTTCCTGTTCTGATACTCCTTACATACTCATGCCTTCTCCTACCCATTGTCCTACATTCTTTTCACACACTTGACTAGTGGTCTCCCTCTCTCACCAGGCATTTCAATCTTGTTTTCATGCACTATCAGTGTAAGCTCCCCATCTTGCAGTCTCTCTGTATTAAAATTACCTCATTTTGTTATGCTTCATAGTGCATTAGGGTTGCAGGTAATTATTTTGTAAGTAGCTCATCTTTCAGATGTTGTTGTTGTAGTTCCCCAGACTGTCTGGCCAAGCAGTCTCGAGTCTGGTTGACCAAAGCCACGCAGATGTTCGGACCCCCAAATGGGAGTCAGGGTGATAGCGAGATCTGTTTCTTCGAAGGCAACAGACGAGGGGACTGCTGGCTCACGGGCAGTATCCCTGGGCCAACAGACCCTCCGTCTGTAGTCTTCCTTGTTGTGCCACCCAATCGGGCGATCTCGTCGGCTACCCAGAAGGAATGAGAAATAGTATGAGACAGACAGAACAGGCCAGGGAGTGGTAGAGGATGTCAGATTCCTTATTCCTGGATAGAACCAGCCCTCACCAGTGATAGTAGTTATCTGCATCTTTTCACCTCACACCATCTCGCTAGCATAAGCTCTATCAAAACAAATTTACTCCTTTCATCCTCTCACTACTGTACTTCAGGGTAGCCACAGTAAGGTTAAATAGTAAGTAGTAACCTTGCCCAATAGATAAATGTCCATATTTTCACCCCTACAGGTGTCATGTCAGCCCAAGGTATACTAGAGAACCCGGCAATGTTTGCAGGGCACCCCACAACTCCACTGGAGTGTGTGAGGGATTGGGTAAGCACCTCCCTCTCCTTGGGCATCCCCTTCCCTACATTCCACCACCACCTGATATATATGATGGATAAGTCACAGAGTCGGGCTGACCGCAGGTACTTCAATGGGCTGGGTAGCACCTCAGGAGTATTGTCTTACCTTTCAGAAAAATACATGATGGAGTTTTGATCAAAAGTTTGTTTACCCTTAAACATTCCCTGACTGGGTGGATGGTGGTCAACATAATTTGTTTGTTACATATGGTACTGTACTTTTATTTATTTTTTACATATTGGGTCAAAAAACTAATGCTCTTCCATATACAGTATTTATTTCTTTTTGCTGCATTTTACTTTTACCTTGCATTTGAATGGATGTAATCTTTCTATGTAACCACCGGGTGATAAGTTGCTTTAAAACAAATCTCAGATATCCACTACAATACATTACCAGGTGTGTACATTAATCATGAGGCAGATTATAACAGTCTACATATACTGTTCTGTACATATGACACATCACTCCTAAAAACAAAAACAAATTAATGCAAATTATTAGAAGGTGACTAAAGGCTGAAGTGAAACATGACAGTCGTTTTAGAAAATAACATTTATTTCATCAAAATATTCTACACAATGATATTTTCTGCCGGGAGCGAGGCTAGTCCACCCGACACAGCAAGACCCTGGGCATTGGGGTCTCAGCGAGGCTACAGTTTGTTCTGGTTATTATTATTATTATTATTATTATTAATATTATTATTAATGTTATTATTATTATTATTGTTATCTTTTTATTATTACTATTATAATTATTACTAGTATTACTTTTTCTCATCTTATCTATTATATTTATATATATTTATATATATATATATATATACAAAGAGTCACAAACAAATCTGCCCAAACAGGTACACTGGGGGAACACTGGACATGAAAAATATAAACTTAAATAATAATAATAATAATCACCATCCCTGTTCGTCCAATTGTAAAAGCTCACCAGTAGAGAAAATGGAGAGTGAGATTCATTATCTCACAAAATTTTGTTAACTTCAGAAAACTGCCAAAAAGTTAATTTAGTGGGCTAACATTTTGTCAGTATGCTGGAGACTACACACTCCTTTTGACCACACCAAGAAACAAGCCACCTTAGTTTGGGTGTCCTGTTTAATGAGACAATACGGAGGGATCAGCGGCCTCCAGCTTACAAACAAAATCACAGCCCTCAAAATTTAATAAAACAATCTCGGGTGACGGAAGTAAAAAATGCACAATTACTGTACCCATAAAATTTTCTGTTACATCAGGTCAATAAAGATGCCTCCTCAAAAATAAATATTTCACAAACAACTCAAACTCTACAATCTCGCCACTGGAAAAAAAACATAAAATATAACAGAACCATAAGCAACAGTTTTATCCTAATGCTGAAGGAGGACGATCAGGAGTGAGTGAGGTAATGCACAGGAACATTTAAGGGAGGCATGATATTGTCGGCGAAATGGAGGTTACCAATTCATCTAATCTGTGCCAAATAGAAATAAAAACAACTACATAATTGCAATCTATTTCATGACCATTTTAAAGTTTCTAATTCCTCCATACAGTACTCAAAACTGGCCACCTATAGTGAGTATGTCTGTTTCTGGTGATGGTAATTAGTTTTTCAGTATGCATGCCAATAATTGTTTTCTCCAAAATATGCCTAGAAACACCACCTTAACCTCAATGGTTTGTTTCCTGGGATAGTCTGGATGAATCAGCATACACCATTTCACCAACAACGTTCTTCCCCCTTAAGAACCAAAGTGACGGCCAAATTCGGTTCGATTTTCCACCCTTGTCCAGCCATCTCAAGTATAATGTAAACTGTATAATCTGACATTGAATACGTGGATTGGGTAAATGTGTAAGACTATAATACATTTCATAAATTTACCATTTATTAAAAAAACAAAAAAATAATTCTCTGTAACGAATATAATTCCCGTCTCCTTATTCAGTCTACAAAGTTTTTTTTTAAACCTTTGAGCAACAGTGGCTTTCAAACTTTGAGATGAACAGAATATTCTTGTCTGCTAAAATAATAAAAAATATCCAATATGACCACTGGTACTCAAAGGATAAAATGAAAACACATAACTTAATGTAGCTTTCAGAATTTTGCTAAAGAAAAGAAAGAAAAATAATGTACATAACTTAAGGTTGTCTAATGAGTACATAAATGCAGCAGTTGGAGAGAGTGGGAAGAGGTGAGGGTAGGGATCTGGAGGTACACCTCGGCCTTTCCATCCATCCCTCCCTCCCTCCACCCATGCAACCCTCCATTCTGCAGCAACACAGGTCAGGCAGTAGTGTCCAAACCAACAACTTAAGATTATTACCGGTATCAAGTAAGGTTGAGGCAGATTTCCTTGTGAGTGTTAAAAAAATGCACCTGATGAGATGTAAAACTTTTCTTACTTTATTTTCATCTAAGCTTAAAATAATATTTTTGTTCACATACACACATGCATACACACACACCCATCTCATGAAGCTACAATCATTTGTTTACACAAGTCAAAACATCACACTTCTATGACAGTATGACGACACTGTGAAAAAGTTTGCCTGTGTTAATTTTTGTTTTCTATGTACACATATTTATACAGCTGTCTCACACACACACACAAAAACTTTCATGTACACAAGGTTACCTCATGTAAGTACAGGTACCAGTATGTATGTACATAAACAGCCATACAAACATATACATACATACTAAAATATGAATACAGTATTGTTTTATACATTTTGTGACATAAGGATTTCTTCTGAAGTATATAACAAGCATGTAGCTCTTTCAAATGATATATAAAAACAGCATTTTTCTCTTCCATTAAGGGGGTATGATCTTGGCAATGTGAAGGCTACCAAACCTCCAAACAATGCCAGGAAACAGAGTACTGTACTGTACTTCATGACACTCATGGGTGACCCATTTTTTGGCAGTTTAGAGGAATTCATAGTCTTCAATTTGCCAACAAAATACAAACCCTTTACTGATACTCAAAAGTTAGGAAATTCTTCTAACTCTACATCAACTTTTCAAAATTGAAACTACATGCAGGTTGCAACTTTTTACACTGCTTCTAATGAAATAACTAAACCCTGCAGTATTTTCTCAATGGGTACTCAAAAAATATATATTCCAACTTGATTTGTTTTGTTTTGTTTTGAATTGCAGCAGACACTCGGTGAAGAAATACAACAGTAGGAGACACTTTACCCATAAGTTCAGCGGCTGACTCGAGACATTGGTCTGATACTCTTAGGAAGGGAAGGGAACATTACGAATTCTTCCAACCCACGCAACATAACTGACCACCAACAGTATAGGTCTGATGTAGTCTATTGTTTGGCACAGTCTGGAGGAATTGGTAATCTTCTCCTTTTGTCTGATGCCTTTAGTAGGGGGATTGAAGGTTACGAATTCTTCCAACCTGTGCGACACAACAGACCACCAACTGTACTCTGTATAGTTCTGAGACAGTCTATTGCTTGGCATAGTTTGAAAGAATTGGTAACCGTCTCCTCAATAACTGTTGGGGAGGCTACGAAAAAAATGAAACTACTGTACAATTACACTTCCATTCCAGTCTGTTCTCCATTATACTAAGCAAACATCTCTCATCCTCAAGTTACCACACACACCATATTTCTTCACTCCATTCCTCCACCTCACGCTCTGTCAAACAATCCCTCAACATTTTTATCCTTTATCTAACACTCCACTTCTTCCCACTACTACCTCATGGTCAGTTTATCTCTCTCTCTTTCTCTTTTATCTCACTCTCAATTTTCTTCTCTCAGTCACTCTTCCTCAGCCTTTCGTTACTTCACATATCACAACAGTAACAAAGTCCTCCCTTGAACTTATAGGCAAAGAGTCTATAAAGGGGACTGTGATGTTCTTGGTGATGTGGAGGCTTCCGATTCCTTCACTCTATACCACAAAATATCACCCATAATGAGAGAGTCTGTTTTGTGGTATAGTCTGAAAGTATCTGTAGTCTCCAAATTGCCAACAACATCTTTCCCATTTAAGTTTGAATTTAAGTTGGCTGAGAATTTTCCATACAACAAAAATATAAATATGGAGATGGATAATGGTCTGTATGCTCCCTAAAATTTCCCCATACAGTACACCAACCACAGACCGTGAGGGCATTGGCTGGTCTGTTTCTAAATACAGTAAATAATACTACAAAATTTAAGCAGGGCATTGCAGTCATCGCATGTGATAAAAGATGTTGCTGTAAGTTAGTACATTTCAGTACAATATAATAATTATTTCTATGTACTATAACAGGAGAAAAGTAAAGGAAAGGCCAAAATAATAACAGAAGATAGAAAAATAAGGAATATCTAAAATGATGTAATTAAAGGTAAATTCACTGCAAGTAAAGGTGAGTAAGTAACGGAGAGGGTAAAGTAAGAAATTGGAATTATAAAGCGGAAAACAGAGTGAAAATCAGAGGAAGTTGGAGGGAAAGGAAGAGTACAAAAAAATAAAAATTAAATTAAAAAAAAAGATGGATAACAATACTTTTTTGAGTGGGGGAGTGTAGTGCACAAACAAACAAACAGACAGACCCTGACACCAACTAACAGACAAGTAAAGTACATTGTTGTACAAAATATGGCTAACAGGTACAGAAAGAATATTATTTATATATCTGTGCACATTAATTAACAAGCAACTGAGGTAAACAAACAAACAAACAGAGGTACAAACACAGAAGCGTCTCTTTCTTTCTTTTGTACAGCCAAATAAATGGTGTCCTTTATATATGTTGTTGTTTTTTTGTTTCAGTCAATGTGTGGCAATGTATTCCAACCCAGGAAATAATAATATACAATACCACAATATTAGTGAAAATTGCTGTAGACCTAACTTATTTGGCCAACTGTACACAAAACCACAGTAACCTCGCCAGGATTTGAATGGGATACCCTGATTCCTGTTTCTTTAAGGCATGCATTTAAAAATAATTACCAGGTACTGCATCTGTTACAAGGGTCCCGATGAACATAAACAGACAAATTAACGTCTCTATATTGTGGAAAGGAGCAACATCAACTCCCAGTATCTAGAAACATTGTAATAAGTCAAACATTTCATCCATCAATCCCACCTGCATTTTGAAATGTATACTTTAAGATAAATTCATATGTACTATCCTGATTAGGGTAATTATGGTAATGTACTTCACCATCAATTATTCTATATATATGCCAGGTAGCTTATGTTTATGTGGATGTTTCCTCTCCCATCAATCTAAGTGCAATGATAAGAGCCTTGACCTCCAGCCAAAGCCATGAGGCAAGAACACTACCTACCATTGCACCAATAATGAGAGAGAGGAACGAACAACTGAGTGGGATTGCATGGTAATCAAATGTTTTTAAAAATTAAAGAACTCGTTAAAAACAATTCACAGGCCGTACAAACATTAACTAGAGCTGCATCAGGTTCAAATGTACAGTATAAAAAAATAATATTGATAACTGGCTTGAACTGCATTATTCTGACGAGGTTACCATGACCACAAGAGATGATCGACCGAGTGTTGACACAGGGCTGTAAACAAGTTAAGTCATGGGCTTGGCAATGATAACGACATGCAGGAAACATCATACTGTACATGTACACGTCATCGCCGGCACCAAACCCATGACTCTTCTTGCCTACAGCTCACAGACAGGCAACAAGATGGGCTAAAAGATAGGAGTTGGAGGAGCCCGCACCCAAGGCATTATCTTGGTTCAGGTACATCACAATGAGCAACACCCACACCTTTCTTTCCACTTGATTCCCATTCCCTCCTACTTGTATTTTCTCTCTTTCCACTTTTGTTACTTTTTCTCCTCCTCCTCTGAATAATACTGTGCACTGTGCACCAGAATCAGAGGTCATTGATGCTCTCGGGAAACTAAAAGCTATCAATTCCTCCAAACTGTACCACTACACAGATTACATAAACCAAGGCACAGTCTGGTGGAATCAGAAACCTCAGTTTCACCGACAACTGACATCTTGCCCCCTCCCGCCTGACCTGGGTGTCCACTGGGAAACTTACAATTTTTAACACTCTCAGGCTCATCACTCAGGACCCAAACATCTCAACGGTTACCACCACCTGATACAACAACTCGAACACAACATTTCCTGAATCTGGTGTAAGAGGGCCAGAAATTGCTGACAAATAAGGAGGTGACAGGGTAGTACTCTCCAGTTCACACAAAGTACCATACCCTCATAAACTACACTCATAATTTATAGTATTCAGTTGTGCCTGTCTGTGGAAAGTGTTCAGATATCCAAATGCTGACTGGCTGGCAATTAATTACCTCTCTGAGCCTGAGAGTGTCATTCAGATATGAAAGTGTTCTACAAATGTCTATTAAACTTAAAGGTATGTACCAGTTTCTAATGTTACATCACTTATTACAAAATTTGTATAGGGTGACTCATGCAGTCTAGGCGTCTATGGCAACAATTCAAGCGAGGCGTGATGCTTGCACTATGGTCTTTTTTTTTTCTTTTCATTTTTTTAGCTGACTGTTAATGTCCACAGCCAAAACAATATACAAGTAGATCATGTGTAAATCATAGGGCTGTATACAAGAACATTGATGGTGGTGACGATGACGTGGTACTGGTACGATGACTTTATAGACACACTACAGAGGCATCGTATCAACATCACACCATCAACAAAACCACAGATATTCTTGCATACAACCTATAACACCGTGGCGGCAAGCTTTGACCCATCATGGATAGCCTATATGGCAATGACTGTGGAAATACTGTATACCATTGGTTAGAAAAAGAGAAGAGCAACACTAAAGTTAAATTTCCACTGCTGACTTAAATGACTACATCTAACTGACATACTACTCTTAACTCACATGGTATGTTTCATCCGTCACAATTACCCTTTACAATACAACTGGCTGTGTCCATTTACAGAGCAACACACTATAGATTGATGTGAGTTGTCACGTGTTACAGAGACAGATGGAAACAACAGTCTCATGGTAAAAGCATAGTAAGAAAATAATACAACATACTGACAAATTGACCCCCTTAAAACCCTCATACAATGGCTGAAGATTATTTACATATTTCCTTTACAAACACCAGATAATTTTACTTGACAAAGGGAAGAGCTCACCAACATCTAACAATTAAAAAGCTATTTCATTTAACCCCTTACATAGCAGCTTCAATTGGCCCTACCTCCACAGTACAGTACCGACCTTATCCTTATCATCAACATCATACGGAGTGTGTGGGAGGCAAGGAAAGACGAGGGTGTAGGGAAACAGGGCTAATAGGGATGTAAATGATGGTGGGGGAGGGGGGAGGGGTCTGAGGTGCTACTATAGAAACCTACATAGGAACTGTATTACATGGCTTTTCTTCCCCTCGCCCACTTTCCTCTCTTCACACACTGTTTAGCTGTACCTCACCTTTTTCTTCTGATACAGCTTTCTTCCCTTCCTTTCCTCCCCTTACACACTCTTCTTCTCGTCATTCCTTTACACCTATTCCCTTTCCCTTTCTCACCTATCTTACTTTTTAATTTTCTTCCCTTTTTTCCCCAACACTACATATTCCTCTTCACAAATACATGAACACACACAAACACATCTACAAGTGATATGAAAACTTCCCTACACATTCTATGAGACCTATTTTTATATACAGTTGCTCTTTATTTCTGTACTGTATATGTATGGAATATACAATTGGAAAAAAAATCATAAAACATGAGCTACTGCTTTCAGTATTGTGATACAAGAGGAAAAATTACCTACATAAATGGTTGAAGTAAGAAAGTGTTAAAAAACACATACAAATATTTCTTTTATCCATGATGGGGATAAAGAAGTAACATAATTTGTTTAATTTAAACAAATTACACTTAACATGGTGAAAACAAATTACTTTTTGTCAAGAGGTGAGAAAACCATTGTACATTTGAACCCTGAGAGAAAACTATAGTGTGAGGCTCCGTGTTAAGTCACATGTTGTTGTTGTTAAATCAAGCAACTCCTCACCAACTGACTCTCATACTGTACCTTTCCTGATAATCAACCAACATACTCTAACATGTCACAGCTGTCACTCACACACACATCCTCAAAATGTCAGCACAACAAACTGTATTATCTAAGCATGCCTTGGCTGACACACATACTGTACTTATTATAGACACACCTCACCTGACAAAAAGTGCACTACCTATAACAAACCCTCCATGAAACACTGTACCTCACTTTGCAACACTCCTCCTTCACCAAACATCTAACTAGACAACTGACTGTACTACCATGACACATTTCACAAACTAGAGGGCAACTACAGTAGAGTATATAATGTTATAGTAATATTCTTTTCCATACTTGATGGTGAAGTCCCCTATTGTTATCTATCTATCTTTAAGGGTAACCAGGATTGATCGAAGCTGGCCGGCCACCCAAGAGTTAGTTAGGAGTCAGGTTTTAGCCAATCAGACAACAGGACCTACACATATTAATTATCAGCTGTGGACGCTTAACACCAGCTGGAGAAAAAAACAACCACTGTATAGTTTTTCCAGGGTCTTTGCAATGTGACTGTTCTAGCGCCACACTACATACTGACAACACAACTTATGACGGGTCAAGTAATCAAAGAGGTTAAGAAAAAAGTGAAGTACTGTAGTCGGTTCTGTAACAAAAAAATATATATATAAATAAAATAAAAATTCTCTCCATGACACATACAAATTGCACACAGTTGTAACACGAAGATGACGCGTGAATGTACAAGCTGTGTATTCTGTATGTCCAAGGAATCAATTCAAACTCTACAACCACAACACCATAAGATGGCCACACTTACAGCACGGAACAGCTGGGTCATAATTATACCACCGAAGAGACTTTGAAGATTTGAAAGAAGGGGAAGTATATACTGTATTAGAAGGGTAGTGGAGAAGGTGAAAGTGACTGCCTCAAGAGAATAGAGCCGTGTATCATACAGGAACACTTACTTTCATATGATTCATTCAAGAAGTTAAGAGATTCCTTTACCTAATGTTGTTGAGTAAATACAGCCACCATCCAAACAGGAAAGGCTACTCCCTATTCACTTCACAGTCAACAGAGGTGGGCTAAATATTATGGTTTGTGCCCGTACTGTACTTTCCTGTTACACAAATTGCACTTATTGCTTCAAACTGTGTCAAAAAACAGCACCTATACAGTACATATACCATACAGTATTGATGGAATCTGTTTCAAGGCATAGTTTTGAATCAGCAGGAGCCACCAATTCAACAGTCCTTTCAATATTAATTAACCAACTTAAGTAAACATAAACCAACAGAACCTTGACCAACATAAATACCACAATGCCTACCACTGGAGTATAAGTGACACACACACAAAAAAAAAGACAATATGGACATGTCAGCCAGCAGTATAAACGCCATGAACGATAAGACTTGAGAAGAATAATTTATACCAGAGTAACTTCCCTGGTATAGTACTGATGAAAAATAATTAAGAGAGCAAGATATTTGTTGGTAATCAAGAGGCTACAGATTCCTCCAACCTGTGCCACACAACACAACACAATTACTGTATTTAAGTAGCTTGTTTCTTGACATTATCTGGAGGAATCAGTCATCTCAAATTTGTTGCCAACGAAGTCTTACCCACCTCAATTAACCCTAGACAATACAATGAGGCAAAAAACTGCTGTCCTTATCTTAAGTAAATCTGGTAAAATGAATAAGTTTGCGGTAATCGCGGCACTGTCTTGCACCTCGGAGAATAATAGTGATGTCTAGTGCTAAGCCTTACGTCCTAAGAGTATATAAGCATATGCATCTATAGAGGTCGACAGAGGAAGGGAGGGAGGAGGGACAGGTCTGACTGTTTTGGGTTTGTCACTGTACAGTATCCAAGCTCTCTTTCTTTTTGTATGACTGTCTCTTTCTTCTTTCATTTCTAATAATACATCCTTTATCATTATTCTCTTTTATCTTCTGATTTTCCTTCTCCTGTTGTTCTTCACTTGTCTTCTCTTGATTTTTCCTCACATTTCTCCTTCACTTATTGTATATCTTTTCTTCTTTTAACTTTAATTACTTTCTATTCTCTGATTTTTTCCTCAAAATACATCCTTCAGTTCAGTTGATGGGCAAGGAGAATTGTCTTTACAATGTTCCTGCCCTGTTCAGCCCAGTTTTCCTTATCTTCTTTTTTCCTCCCTTTGTTTCTTTCCTTGCTATCCTCCTCCTCCTCCTCACCTCCCTTCCTTTCTTAGAGACCATTGTGTCATCAGGTACAGACAAACGAGGTAATCATAACATCAGTTGTTTGATGGAGACTCCACAGACGGCAGCAACAACAGCAGCAGCGTCATGTGGAGTTCCTCCCTCACTGCTATAACACTATGGACCGCATGCAAGAACATCCATGGTATTGACGACGATGGTGTGATAATGTATGACGGCTCTGTTGTTTGTCCATGGAGTCGTCGTACTGGTACCACACCATCATCAGCACCATGAATGTTCTTGAATATGACCCTTTATCCCCAATTCAGGGATGCTTTTGTTTTGTTTTGTAAGGTAGTGTAAAGTAGCACTGCCTGTTTAAAGGAACCTTAATTCTTGATCCCTTCTGCTTCAAGGAACAATCATTTTTGCCCCCATATGCAAAAATAATTCAGTTTCAGAGCAGTAGCACATGTAATGGAATCTCATATCAAGATCCCTTTTGAGTAAATTAAAAAAATCACTATTTTGCCACTGCTCTTCAAAGGAACTTAATAAATTTTCAATCTCTTCTTCATAAATAAATAAAAGTAAGTGGAGAAATGACGATGACAATGATGGTGATGGTGGTGATGGGCTCCACACATCATACTCTACACACTTCCCAGTAATATGTTATCTGTTTTTACAACTTGGACTGCACTTTTAACACAACATAACTTGGGCATCTGTTCAGTTTCAAGGTTCAGTATGGCCACTTGTACATCTCTGGCTGGCTGACTGAGTGCAGAAAGGGTGCATATCCAAAGATAAGCCAACTACTTGTTACTTTTCTAGCCCTTTATACAGTAGATAAGACCTTATCGTATGATTCACTGGCCCTTTTTACACCCAGACAGAATCACTGCCTTTTTCTAAACTCAAGCAGTTTCACTTCCCTGGTGCTGACACTCATTCAAAGTTTAGAAATGCAAGCACATTTACATTACTAACACAGGAGTCCCCATATCTTTCCTCTTAGCAACACACCACCATTGTGTAATTACCGCTTGTGAGTAACAACTTGATGTTCATTCATCGTCTTCAATGTCTGTCTGTCTCTGTTTGTAGCAAGTATTGTGTACAAGTGTTTGAATTCCAAATACTGTATCATGTTCATTTTGTCACGGGGAATGTGGTTAACCATCATATTTATGTTATCTTTAAAATGTAGCCCTAAGTTGTGTCATACAGTTCTTCATAATACAATACAGCCCAAAATTACCATCATGCATAAAGATTCTTCAATATACATGGTTCAATAATATGCACCATCAATACTAAAGTTCTTAGAAATATGGCCCAATGCTGTGTTGAAAAGATCTTAATAATACGACCCAATACAGTATTAAGCAAGTGCGGCCACAGTCAATCAACTAATCTGGCAAAGGACCACATTAAGGTCGAACAACCAGTCAGTTTTGTCATCGGAGTAAACCTAGTCTGTGGCCAACACCTTTAAAACATGCATATAACCCAAATTCCAGACTTCTTTATAAACCTTATAATTATACAGCTATACAGGTTAGTTAAAACGCTTCCCGAGAAATGCTAAAAAGAATGTCAAGGGGCCATCATTTTGTTGGCGAGCTGGAGGCTACGGCACTACTATAAATTCCATAAAACTATTGTATACCACAAAACAGGTCATCCAGACTGAGGTTGGCTGTTTCTTGCACAGTGTAGAGGAGTGTGATACATAACCTCCAAGTCACTAACAAAATGACAACCCTATTAACAGACTACAATACATGTATATCTATCTATCTATGTATGTTGTCAGAACCAGGAAACACACAAACAATTCCTGACAGTTTAAAATCATTATGTTCAATAAGTCTGCAAAAAGTTTTAACACAACATTCATCACCTCCTTCTCAGAACATTTTGTGTTTCCCAAGACTAACGACAAAATCCTCTTGGTAATGCAGTAACCATAATTATAAAATCAAGATACAAAACTTGGGTCCGTATTCATAGTACATTTCAAAATATGCATTTATCTCTATATGTACTTTCACTTTTGACATTCTAAAAAAAAAAGTTTCATCTCAATTTGAAGATGAGGCAAAAGTTCCAGTCCTTGTCATAAATAAACATTTCTGGGCCAGAAGTTTTGTTGGCAAATTAGAGGCAAACAAATTCTTCCAAACTGTGATACAACCAGACTACCATTTTATGAAGTATCTGTTTCCTGTCACAATTTGTAGGAATCAGTAGCCTCATCTTGACTGGGAATATTTTGGCTCCTTTGAGAGAAAGCAATTAACAAGGGCGTGATTTTTACTGTTATGAATACAGGCCCAGATATCTATGAGTCTAGTGGTGATTGTAAACGGAGGGTATTCCAAGACGCACCTCAACCAGCACCAGTGTATAGAGGGCAGGATATGGGAGGTAAACAGACCCTCAACAATGGGCCAGAAACACTCCCTCAGTAAGGATAAAACTAGCTATATAATGCAAAACAAAAAGTTATTATTCTTCACCATTGCCCAACCACCGAGGTAAACACGGCATCAATTATATGACAACCCACCTGACTGAATGACAAGAGAAAAGTCACAACTTATGTCCCCAACTGTACATGGACTACAGTGAGTATGTAACTGTATCTTCTAGGTAGGTGTTGTAATGTAATGTGGTGCCTGGCAGGGTGGGTCACGGAGTTCCTCATGCAGTACTGCCAGAGAGGATGAAGGTACAGTAATTAGGAAACTAACAAAAAGCTACTGACTGACTACAAGCACTGAGAGTCTGAGGACCCTATGCATGACAAGTCGTGGGCTTGGTGATGGTGGTGGTGTTGATTATTAGTATGCTGGTTACATATACATAACTTGGAGCTATTATTCAAGTTCTTGCTATTGCCTATCCCATGACTTTTCCTGCATATACCCAAGCGTTGTATGGCAATACCAAGCTTTCTCAAGCTATACTATTGTTTTTTTTCTTACTCTAGGAACCATATCCCTAGTTATTCTGGGTTGGAGTTGTATGTTTACAAACTTTGCCATCAGGTGTGGTAATTATAATAAGGTTTGTGGCATTATTGTTCAATCTGTATGCCTCAGTATTTAGTCTGTTGAATGAAGGTACAGACCAGTAGAATTTTACACATTTAGATATATAACTCTCATTTAACCTTAACTAGGAATATGGCCTTAAATCTTACTTTTACAGGTCACTCTATTATCAAACATAGGCTCACAAAGAAATATGAGAAGACAAGAAGACAAAGAATCTAGACAGTATTGTATTCATCCCTGACTTAAGCCTTTGTTTTCTCCTCTCCTTCCACCTATACAGTGCCTGTCTAAGGGTTATATAAAAGAAAACTCATGGGCGAGGCAATACCCATCATCTATCCCATGACTTTTCTTGAGTAACGTTCATAATGTCAAAACTGGCTCCCAAAAGGTGGGTCACTGTCATCTACCTATCATATCCTTTTAGTTTCTCTTTCGTGAGTTTTTCTGTCAACATACAAAGACAAGCTTTCATAATGTAGGTTGCTGTTGCTTGCCTTCCTTCAGTCCACCAGGAAGTTTTCCCGTGTAAACTGTGGATTGCACCAAGTGGCGAGTATGTCATACATAGGAGGCAATGCATTGAGCGATTCTCATCTATCTTGGGAGTGTAGGGGACGGTGGAAAGGAAAAAAAGGAAGAGAGAGGGGGGAGAAGGTTCATAAACAAAAATATAATTATACATCTCATGATAATTACCGAGACAACACAATGAGCATCTCTGGCATGAGAAACTAGATGCCAATATGAAAAGGGAAGGGGAATAAGGTATTAATAATCAACAAATGGGTATCTGTGTACCTTAGGGTGATTACTAAGAAAAATAATTAGTAACTAAATTATCTCTGGGAACTACTTTTGTATTTTATCTACTGGGAGGATTAATAATCAAAATAAAATTATGTGTTGGAAAAATAGGGATATACAGATAAGAAATAATTTTAAGTATCTCAGAAAGTTTACATCACAAACACTAATGAACTTTTGTGTTATCTATCTTGTTTAGTCAGTTAAACAAAGAAGGGGGCAGGATTTAGTTTGCACACTGTAGTCTACTGAATGAGTGGGTGGAAGGATTCAGGGAGGAGTAAGAGGGAATATGGATCCACACAAATAAACAAAATTACAAAATTCAACAAATATTTTACCCGTATTGTGATGCAACAGCTGCAACCAAAACTGTGAGGAACACCACATTCTCTCTCTCTTGCTCTCTGTCTCTCTAGCTAAGGGGGAGAGTTTGGCATATATAGGAACATGACTCGCCACCAAGTCAGATGGCTCCACATACAAGAAAATATATAATTACAGTAAAATGAATCTAGGGATATTCATGTGACTAATTTCACCTTAGGGTTAATTATGCTAGTACTGTAGATGCCACTGAGTATAATACGAACAAGCCCGCTGATTAATTCCTGTGTATGACTTCAGGGAAAGATGTGCTGAGCCAATTTCACAGTTGTTCATGGTCAGTATGTACACAACCAAACAAAGAAATCAACCTGTTTAGTGATAATATATTGTACTTTGTGATGAGTTAATCTACTGAGCAGGGCCAAAATTGACCACATGGTCTTGCTAAGGTTAAGACAGGAGAGTGTGATATTAAAAAAACAGAAATGTTTGGTTGACGAGGAACAAAACAATGCAACGAAATTGGCCAGCTAACTCTCCTTTCAATTTTAGTATCATAATACTAAACTAAAAGAAAACCCAGTCTATGGAAAGAATAAAGAGCAAATTTCTGCCACATATCACAACCACTGTGGCTCAAGATGAGGATTTTCATTGTCCTCTTTTTACATTTACTGTTAACAAACCAGTTTTTGTGAAAATAGTGTAAAAATCGAGAAGCACCACATGTGGAGGCCAATGTTTGGCTGAAATGCTTTGCTCTCATGCACAGTTTTTGTAGAAGCAGAAAAAAACATTCTAAACAAGACTCCTCCTCATAGAAAACTTAATTTTTTTCCATTTTATAATTATGTCTCTGGCTAAGCACTAATTGGGACTCCGTTACAAAATAAAGCATGTTGTGAGCCGCTGACCCACAATACAGTAATTACAATGGATCAACCGCAGAGGCTATGGGTCCTTTTCTTTTATACTCATCAGTCCATTTTTTGAACTCACTTGGACAGAGTTTACGGTATAAATACAGATGTCCCTGCCACAACCTGGGACCATGGTGGGAGAACTGCTCATCACTGCTGTGTAATGTATGTCAACCCTCTTGCACAGATGGACAACTCACAAATACAATATATCAGTCAGTCACCTTGAACACATCAAGTATCCGTACGCTGTGAGTGCAAGGCGAAATGAGCATTTGAATCAAATATCCTAACTCCATTTGCACCGGTTAGCAAGGGTACTTCAAGTATAAACATCCCAGCCCTGAGAAATTAGGGAATATCATAATTACCCGAGAGAACTAATACATAGCATGTGAGAGTTGACCATGCATGTCATAGGAGTTGGCTGACATAGCACACCATACATGAGTGAGATGGGATACCCAGGAGAAAGTCACACCACAACCATAACTACTGTACACGATGTCTTACAAGAACTGTGCATAAACCAATGTGTCACAGGTGTCTTCTACATGGTCTCTCTAAGATAGTGTAAATAATCTACAGTATTGTACTTCCCAGTAGAACTCTAATCAATTTCACCTCAATTTATATTTCATTACTTTACTTACTCATTTCCTCTTTTCCAGTTTTAGTTTTCTTCTGCCCTTTTGAGTTTCTTCTTTCTTAAACTTTATCTTTTTGTTGGATGTTTATACTGTATTTTTTTTTACTGTCTTTTCACTTTTTTTCTATCAAACTTGCTGAAGACCTATCTCTCTGCCTAGCAGGGTTGACTTTGAGGCATCTTTTAACTTTAGCTGCCATCAGTCTGCATCCAGGGTATTCGTCAACCATGCATACTCAACACAGCTACTTGAATGGATCATGTGACATCTGTACTCAATGCATTGGGCCATCTCAGAAGCTGATATGGCTTTCCAATTTAAAATATAAATAAGCCAATACCTTCTATAACTATATAATGCAAGGTAGAATTCACAGACTGACAGCAAAAACCAAAACACCATTATAAGAGAAGCCTTTCTGAATAATCATTTTTACCTGGCTTGCTCACTTAGGTTTCACCTCCATTGAAAATGGTGCTTATCTTCTACAACATATACAGTTTTATACCCTATAGTGACCAGATTCTACTCTTATGGCCACAATACAACTTGATGATTTACCAGACTTACTTACATACCAGAGAGTACAACTAAGACAATATGGCTAAGTGTACTTGAGTATTCTCCTGACTGTAATGATAAATTTTTCACTAGACAAACATTATTACTTCTATTGCATCTCATTCGAGAAGCCTTTGAGTATCTCACCTGACAAGTTACAAACATGTATACTGTACTACGGACCACATGCAAGAGAAGACATGACAAGGTGACTCCATTGATTTTCTATGGAATCATCATACCCATCACCATGACTTTCATTACATATGGCCCTATGACACAACAACATAGGATTAGTTCAGTTCCCCAAGGGTTCTCCCAGTCTGCTCTCATTTGGTTTGTTTACTAGACCAAAATTTATGGGACATTAATTTTCTCTGGGAATTGTGACACTTACCATTAAAATATCATAAAAGAATGAAGCTATATTAATTATGTTTCAATACTTACGATGTAAATAGCTTGAATTTGATTTGAAATACCAAAATATTGATTAACATCTCTCGTGTGCTATCTTTAAATTATTCCCATTCGTTCTGGTCAGTTTCATCCAACAATTTTGATCAACTTCTTGCCAAATTATTTTGCCTCTCGTCATCACCCAGTCCTTAACCATTATACAGACACAACCCAATTTTAACCTGATCCTGACCTGATTGTAGTCTTGAACTGCTCTACAATTCAACCCAGCTGGCCGAATCACTCAGAGTACCTCATCCACAATCAACCACCCATTACTACTGATCATTTACCACTTTGTCACACCAAACATACAGCTGGTTGGATGACTTGAGGTACTCTGATGTACTGCCTACCCAACCATCCATCTACACACAGCTGGTGGAAGGGTGAGGGGCATGGTGTAGCTTGCCACGGCGGGACCAGAGTGGGGCCGGGCGTCAGGCAGTCATGGGAGCCTGGGAAGAGGGGGTAGAGGAGCCGGAGTGGGCAGACAGATCATACCCAGAGTTGCGAGGTCCGCCAACGTCAGGACGCTTCTGCCGGCGAGGGTCTGCAGGCGGGAAGAAGGACCAGTTATGATGCAAGTGAATTGGAAAATGGCAAAAACAAAATACATAGAATTGAAATGCACAGTGTATCTAAACTGTTGACTTGCCTGTCTTCATGTGGATGAGCCATAGTGTTGCCGTCAGACACACTCCGATGGCAAAGGAAGCCAGAGCAATCCCCACTACAACCTCTGTAGAAAGTCCACCCAGCACAATGATTTGGGCCTTGTCTGTCCCCTCAGCTGAAGGAACAGCAGGGTTGCTCTTGTCATTCATACTTCCTTCATTAATGATGGTCGTGGCCTTCACGTTACCCCCAGACAGAGCAGCTGTTGGGATAGGGATATAATTAATGACGCCTGATAACTTGTGGTTATTTATAATATTTTATTGATAATATTTTGTCAAGAACATAAGAAATTAGGAAACTATAGAAAGCCTTTTGGCCCAGTTCTTTTGGTCACTAATGATACAAGAGAACACAAAGTTATATTGTACTACAAAAGACTGAGTATCCCCTATATGAAGTAATCATCATGGTCACCAGTACTATACATACAAATAACACAATATGCACTCCATGAGAACCCTGTGACAAAGCACAGTCCAAGTCATGGCTTTCCTCTGAGACTCACAAGGTGTCCAACCAGATGGCCTGAGAAATGTTAACAACAACTTACACTTGGTGGTAGCATGGAGAGCAAGGGGTCCCAGGGTAAGAGTGTGCAGGGAGGATGAGGAAGGCTGTCCATCAAACACTCTCATCAGTGCCTCCTCTGAGCAGTGTGGCCCTGGCTTGATACACTGGGGAAGGACAGCTCAGTTATGCTTGTTGAACTCATTTTAAAAATGTTCTGACATTGGACTCTTGACAATGTAGCCAATTAAAAGCTACTATTGTACAGCTATTGCACAACTGAACAGTGACACTACTAAGCAGAATCTGCAGATAGATTATACAAACTAAAATCCATAAGAGAAGCATATATTTACAATGAAATGAGGAAGCAGTAGGAAAGTATTGTCATAAAGGTTTCTAGTCTTATACTGTTCATTTCATACATTACTGACCCTGTTGACAGCTGGACGAGGAAGGGAGTCGGCTGAACACACCCCCAGCTGACAGTGTAGGTAAAAGGAACTCACCAGAGCATACTCAGACGGAACCTGTATACATATAACATTCACCTTTACAAATGAGTTCAAAAGATTTATACAATAAATTAACTCCCTTCTTTACTCCACATGCAGTACAGTGTTGGTATACTGAAAGAAGTGTGTGAGGGGGAAAGATACACCTGAAGTAGACTGAACAAAACTTAATGATCTTATCTGCAAATGATAAGTTGAAGACACTAACCAATACTACCCAATATGATGTTACATTTTAAGCTCCAATATATTTTTCACACCTCCACAATGTTATAAATACATTACCCAAATTGTGTTCATATTCCAAATTAATATTCAGTCCCTCACATTACATACAACAGCTCCAATCATTTTCACCAGCCAAATTAAAGTTTCTAATGCCTCTGGTAGCGGGACACACCTGGAAACTGAAGGATGCTTTGGGAGAGTTGTAGTCAGGCGGGTCAACAGTGACAGTGGGAGCGACTCTACATGACTTCCTAACCAGAGGCGTCACCATAGCTCCAGTACCAGACCGGGGCATGGGGCGAGGCGGTGTAGGGTCAGCAGTGTCGGATAGCCAACACTCCTCCAGCATCACACGAAGGTCCACATCATACGCCTCCGTCCACGGCATCACTGATAATACGCACAAAATATTTACCAGAACTTAACTAACTCTTTAAACTAAACACCAACTAATTTATCATTTTATCTTTGACTTCCACCATACAATTAGCTTTGTTATAATTCAGATTATAAAGTTTATTTATCATTTTCCACTTCCCTGTCATTTTCCAACTTTCATTTTCTTTCTCTCTCTGTCTCTCCTCTACCTCTCCTTTATTCGTTCCATCTTTCATACTCACCACTAGCAAGGGATGCGGTGACATAGAGTGGGTGGTGGAGCGGTGCGGTTGAGGGCAGGTGGCGGTGATGGTGTGGGGGGAAGGGATGGCGGTGTTGGCGATCACGGAACATCTCCAGCCGGTATGTGGCGCCACCCACACCCTCATTCACAGTCTGGTCAAAGACGTGACAAATATTAGGCTGTATTTTTTCTGGCTAAGAGAAAAATTTTCCAAGTTTTAAAGAAATACAAGTAGAGAGCAACCACATCTAAAGTACTAGTTTGGGAATTTATGTCTGTATGCACCACTTCTTTCTGTGAAATCATAAGTTGTTTGAATGCCCTGGCAGACTCCTAACCTTGTGCTGTGGGATGTGAGGTGGTGGTGGTGGTGTTGTGGGTGGTGGGGGTGGGTTGGGTTTGATGTGGCACTGGACACGTATAGGTGAGAGGTGTGTTGGGAAGGAGTCATCCTGAGCACCGTACCCAGACCCATCCAGATCTTCATCATCAGACAGGCTTGGACCCAGCTCCACCGTCACCTGTAGTGGGTCAAAGTATGTCACAAAAGGGCAGGAAAGGTTACTGGAGCAAAGCTGTTGTTAGTGGTGATTGGGAGGCTCTTGATTCCTCCACACTATATCAAGAATCTGCCTACCTTCATTGTTTATTCATTAGTTTATCTATTGACAATATCAGAAAACACGGCTGATGTTCTATGTTTAACTTTTCAAATACTGTATTAGTTTAGTTTCATACTTACATAATTGGTGTAAGTTGTAGCTCCTGGTCGATTAGCCCTGGAAAGATGAGAGGCCGAGCGCACAAATCTACAGCGTGAGAGTGATGCATGGATGACCCAGTGTGAGCCATTTCTCCGCCCCGCACAGGATGTGTCGCTTAGTGTCATACCTGCCAGACCTCCTCCGGCACTCAGTCGACGTGTGGCGGAGTAAGGCAGCGAGACAATCATAGCGTCGTCTTGGCAGGACACTTGCAGGGAGCCTCGTACAACACTCTCTGGTTCCTCAACATACACTTAAGAAGAGAAGAGTCATAGGTAAGAATGAAACTCAACAGCAGGAGATAAAGAGTAAAATCATCATCACCATCAACAATACCTGGACTAAAACTTTATTAACAGCATCACCACTACCAAGTATCTTCATTAAACCTTAATTGGGCTTCAGATGCTATAACATATCAGGTAATTACTTACCCGTTGGACGGTCATCATCAGGATGGTATGAAGGGAAGATGAGTCGACTCTCTGAAATTTTACATGCATCATCAAATCACACAAATCATATCTCTTTTTAATGACACTGTATACTTTACTGCATAAAAGTTTAACCATTTATCCATTACATATGTAGAATATATGCATTAACCAAGTTCTAATCAAACATTAAACACAGTACATACTCCATACATCAATAAATTTTCCTGAACATAAACATGAACTTGAGGCAATGTATATGTAGTGTTGGTGTGATGACTATGGATGCTTCACTTGGCGTGGATGCAGTGTGGGTGTGATAACTGTGTTTTTACTGATGTTTTACCTGATGTGGGTGTAATGGATGCTTTACCTGGTGTGGGTGGGACGGTGAGAGTGATGGCGGTGGGTGCTTCAATCCTGGCATAGGACACGGGCGGACCCTCACTCCTCAGAACCATCATGATGAGGTCCTCGAAGCCTGCCGGCTCATCCTCCCTCCTCACCTCTACCTTCACCCCTCTGCCCCCATCACCCCCTGCCCAGGCACCAGAGACTGAGGTGTTCTCCACTTGGTCACTACCAACCTGTTAAAGGAGGATGGGAAGTAGAGAAATCCTAACATATAGTACATAACAGTGTCATATTAACCACAAGGAGAGTAATGGTGAAGGGTAGTGTTGCAGTAAAACACTAATGTACAATACATAACAGTGTCATACTAACCACAAGGAGAGTAATGGTGAAGGGTAGTGTTGCAGTAAAACACTAATGTACAATACATAACAGTGTCATACTAACCACAAGGAGAGTAATGGTGAAGGGTAGTGTTGCAGTAAAACACTAATGTACAATACATAACAGTGTCATATTAACCACAAGGAGAGTAATGGTGAAGGGTAGTGTTGCAGTAAAACACTAATGTACAATACATAACAGTGTCATATTAACCACAAGGAGAGTAATGGTGAAGGGTAGTGTTGCAGTAAAACACTAATGTACAATACATAACAGTGTCATATTAACCACAAGGAGAGTAATGGTGAAGGGTAGTGTTGCAGTAAAACACTAATGTACAATACATAACAGTGTCATATTAACCACAAGGAGAGTAATGGTGAAGGGTAGTGTTGCAGTAAAACACTAATGTACAATACATAACAGTGTCATATTAACCACAAGGAGAGTAATGGTGAAGGGTAGTGTTGCAGTAAAACACTAATGTACAATACATAACAGTGTCATATTAACCACAAGGAGAGTAATGGTGAAGGGTAGTGTTGCAGTAAAACACTAATGTACAATACATAACAGTGTCATATTAACCACAAGGAGAGTAATGGTGAAGGGTAGTGTTGCAGTAAAACACTAATGTACAATACATAACAGTGTCATATTAACCACAAGGAGAGTAATGGTGAAGGGTAGTGTTGCAGTAAAACACTAATGTACAATACATAACAGTGTCATATTAACCACAAGGAGAGTAATGGTGAAGGGTAGTGTTGCAGTAAAACACTAATGTACAATACATAACAGTGTCATATTAACCACAAGGAGAGTAATGGTGAAGGGTAGTGTTGCAGTAAAACACTAATGTACAATACATAACAGTGTCATATTAACCACAAGGAGAGTAATGGTGAAGGGTAGTGTTGCAGTAAAACACTAATGTACAATACATAACAGTGTCATATTAACCACAAGGAGAGTAATGGTGAAGGGTAGTGTTGCAGTAAAACACTAATGTACAATACATAACAGTGTCATATTAACCACAAGGAGAGTAATGGTGAAGGGTAGTGTTGCAGTAAAACACTAATGTACAATACATAACAGTGTCATATTAACCACAAGGAGAGTAATGGTGAAGGGTAGTGTTGCAGTAAAACACTAATGTACAATACATAACAGTGTCATATTAACCACAAGGAGAGTAATGGTGAAGGGTAGTGTTGCAGTAAAACACTAATGTACAATACATAACAGTGTCATATTAACCACAAGGAGAGTAATGGTGAAGGGTAGTGTTGCAGTAAAACACTAATGTACAATACATAACAGTGTCATATTAACCACAAGGAGAGTAATGGTGAAGGGTAGTGTTGCAGTAAAACACTAATGTACAATACATAACAGTGTCATATTAACCACAAGGAGAGTAATGGTGAAGGGTAGTGTTGCAGTAAAACACTAATGTACAATACATAACAGTGTCATATTAACCACAAGGAGAGTAATGGTGAAGGGTAGTGTTGCAGTAAAACACTAATGTACAATACATAACAGTGTCATATTAACCACAAGGAGAGTAATGGTGAAGGGTAGTGTTGCAGTAAAACACTAATGTACAATACATAACAGTGTCATATTAACCACAAGGAGAGTAATGGTGAAGGGTAGTGTTGCAGTAAAACACTAATGTACAATACATAACAGTGTCATATTAACCACAAGGAGAGTAATGGTGAAGGGTAGTGTTGCAGTAAAACACTAATGTACAATACATAACAGTGTCATACTAACCACAAGGAGAGTAATGGTGAAGGGTAGTGTTGCAGTAAAACACTAATGTACAATACATAACAGTGTCATACTAACCACAAGGAGAGTAATGGTGAAGGGTAGTGTTGCAGTAAAACACTAATGTACAATACATAACAGTGTCATACTAACCACAAGGAGAGTAATGGTGAAGGGTAGTGTTGCAGTAAAACACTAATGTACAATACATAACAGTGTCATACTAACCACAAGGAGAGTAATGGTGCCGTGTAGTGCTGCGGTGCGTAGAGACCAAGTAGTGGGTCGTGAGGCTCGGAGCACCAGGGTCATGTTGCGTCCCACACTGTCCCCAGACATCACCTTCCACCCACCAGTCCTTCCTCCCACCAACCACAGTGTCACACTACCATTCATGTTGCTGCTCCCCTCAACCTCAATGATGTGGATGTCTCTGTTGGGTATAATAAGTGAATAAATATCTAATGAATTTTTAACACCATCATTATCATTAGCCATGATTAGTCCACATGAGGATGAAAGGCTTTTCCCAACACTTTTCATATCTGTCTCCTGTCTACTCCAGCTCATTCCAGCAAACTTTCTTATCTCATCTCTCCACCAGTACCAGTATCTCTGTTTACCCTCCTGGCTTCTCCTTCCATCCCTGGAGTAGAAACTCTTATCATTCTAATCTGTATTCTATTATCAGTTTGGCTCACAATATATGCAGAATTGATTATTTTTACTGTAGTGAGCTATATATCAACCTCTCTAACTAGATGCCAGTTAAGTAATGTCCTTCAGGTAGGTAACTTTACCTTGTTTCTGCCTTGTTCATAAGAAAAAAACACCAATTTCCAAACACTAAAAGCAAGTGAGAACAGCCAGTGCCATATCATCATCATCATCACTCACTTGTCATTCTGTCCGAGCATGTTGTAGTGGAAGCAACCTTCAACGGGCTGTTCCACCGACATGAAGCACTGGGCTACTCTGCTGTCCTGACCTCCCTCCTCATCCAGCACCACACCAGCCCTCGCCTCACACTCATCATCCGCTCCCTCACCCTCCTCCGCTCCTGCCGCGCCAGAGGATGGGATGTTAATTACACACAGTCATTCCAAGTTGTGTGTTGTACAAACTGATATGAATAATGCATTGTGTACAATATGATATACAAACACCATAAACAGTAGAAACATAAAAATAGACTGATATTCTATGGATACACCACATAAACTGACAGATACAAGCTGTATACCAAACAGATAGCCAAAACTTTTCATCAAGAATTTTCAAATCAATAACAATGATTATTGAAGTTTTACATTAAGTTACATTATAAAATTATTAAATCAGTTGACCATACACTAATCATAACATACCATGAGTGAGACTGAGGATGACTTTATTGGCTCGGCGAAGTCTAGTGAAGGAGGTGACAAAGCCAAACTTTTCCCTCGCGGCCTCCACTAAGCTGCCACCCCACCTGCCCGATGACAGACCTTCACTCACCTGCCACCGACCCACACTGTAACCAACACCTCGCCCACGCACCTTGTCCTCACCGCTCACCTAAACAAAAATTAGGTGTGAATATTAATTAATTATTTTGACATGAGTAAAATCAGTCTCTAAGGTTATATGTAATATTGTTCACAAACCGACCCTATAAACAGTCAAATATTGTTAGAAAAATATAACATTTGGGTCATTATTATCAGTACAGCATTATACATTATGCTGTTATGTAAAGAGATATAATCAATCAATCTCTCTCTCTCTCTCTCTCTCTCTCTCTCTCTCTCTCTCTCTCTCTCTAATCACACAGCAACTAATTTGGCACTGTCCTATTGTTATGCAAAACATTTCAACCATCCCTCTCACTCTTTCATTCCTTCTCCTCCCTCCCTCCCTCCCTCTCATTCTTTTCTCTAACCCCAACCCTCCTCTCTCTCTCTCCTCCCTTCCCCCTGCCTCTCTCTCCTCTCTCTCACACACTCTCTTTCATGCCCACATCAACACACACAACAACATACCGAGACTCCTGCCAACTCCCCCTCGTGCCAAATGCCCTCAACATGTAAACACTTGGACATGGGGTACTGGGGAAAGGGGGGGATGGAAGGTATTGGGGGGGAGGGGGGAGGGGGGTACTGGGGGGAAGTATATGAAGGGGGGGGGGGGTGCGTGACTAAAGTAAACAGATAAAGACAGATGGGATGCTGAGAGAGAGAGAGAGAGAGAGAGAGAGAGAGAGAGAGAGAGAGAGAGAGAGAGAGAGAGAGAGAGAGAGAGAGAGAGAGAGAGTATATAAACAGGTGTAGCAATTCATTAGAGCCAGCAGGTGTGAGAATTAGGGTTCAGGTGTGTTGGGTTGGGATAGGTTAGGGTGTGATAATTAATGAGGGTAAGTGAGTGTGATCATTAATTAATTATAGGTGTGTGTGTGTGTGTGTGAGACAGGTACGGTAATTAGCAGGGTCCAGGTGAGTTAAGGTTTCAGGTAAGGTAATTAATGGGTTCAGGTATAAGGTAATTATTAGAGTTTAAAATAATGAGGTAATTAGTAATGAGGTGTAACATTTGGTAACTTATAATTACTTAAGGGAAGGTGAGGTAATTAACAGAGTCAGGTTAGGTGATTAAGAGAACCAGGTGTGGTCAGGTTAGGTCAGGTCAGATGAGAAAAAAGGCAGTCATGGGTTGAAAGGAAGGACAATAATCACAAAGGGAAAAGAAGAAAAAACAATCACAAAGGAAAAAGAAGGAAAGGAGGGACAGATGAAAAGCCGGAAAAGACTGATATGAAAGATGGGAAGAAAGGAAGGACAAGAAGCACAAAGGAAAGAGAAGAATAGATAATCACAAGTGAATATCAAGAAAAACAAGCACTAAGAAAAAAAAAGAAGGAAATTAGGGACACATGAAAAGCAAAATAAAAGAATAAATAAATAAATAAATAAATAAATAAATAAACTACTACTTCCAATAATAATAATAATAATAAATATAGGTTAAGTTAGTGATGATTGGAGCTGACTCAATGATGTGTAAGTGAACAGGTAAGTTAATTAATTAGTTAATAATCTAGGTGAGGTGATCATATACAGGTATGTGTGTGTGTCAGGTGAGGTGATTACAGGTGTGTCAGGTGAGGTCGTAATTTGAGGGTATGTGAAATTAATAAATAATGAGCGTGTGTATAAGGTCAAGTGAGGTGATTATTTGTAATGTCAAGTGAGGTCAGTTCAGGTCAGGTAGGTGAGAAGGTAATGAGGTGTGAGAGATAGTGAGAGAAAAAGTGATAATGAGAGATGATGATAATGAAAACATGAGTATTAATGAGTGACAAGATAATGAGGTAATTAACAGGTGGTGATAATGAGGGCCAGGTAAAATCAATCATGAGTGAGTGAGGGTATGAATGAGGAAGGGTGTGTGAGTGAGTGAGGCAGGTAAAATTGTGAGAGAGAGAGAGAGAGAGAGAGAGAGAGAGAGAGAGAGAGAGAGAGAGAGAGAGAGAGAGAGAGGTGGTGTGATAATTAATGAGGGCAGGTAAAAAATTAATGAGTGTGTGAGTGAGTGAGTGTGCGTGTGTGAGTGAATGAGTCAGCAGGTGGTGGAGTCAGGGGAAACCCATCGAGTCACTGACCACACCTCTCCACCCCCCACCCCCCTTCTCTCCTTCCTTCCTCCACCCCCCACCCTACCCCACCCCCCTCTCTCCTTCCTTCCTCCTATCCCCTCCCTCCCTTCCTTCGTGTTTACTCCCCTCATCAGGCCTCACACTCACTCATAACCCCTCTCACTCACTATCATCAGGCCTCACTCACTCATACCTCACTCTCACTCATATCTTTCCCTCATCATGCCTCACTCACTCATCCCTCACTCTCACTTATACCTCACTCTCACACATATTCACCCTCATTCGTGTTTACCTTACTCATAAATTTCTGTTGTATTTCACTCTCATACATGTCTAATTCCTCATAATACACTCCCCTCATGCCTTAATTCCTCTCATTCATATTCAGTAATTAGTTCCTGTATTTCACCTCATACCACCCTTTTACTCACTCGATCTCATTCATATGTTTACCTCCTCATATCTAATTCACTCATAATATTAGTTAGTTCCTGTATTTTCTCCTAATTCTTATATTTCCTCCTTATATATACCTCACTCTAGCTCACTCATAATATCAATAAGTTCCTCTATTTTCCCCTCACTTCTATATTTTATCTCCTCATACCTCAATCTTACTCATAATATCAAGAACTCTCACTCTTTTTTACCTCCTCATATATATACCTCACTCTTACTCATAATATCAAGAACTCTCACTCTTTTTTACTTCCTCATATATATACCTCACTCTCACTCATAATATCAAGAACTCTCACTCTTTTTTTACCTCCTCATATATATACTGTACCTCACTCTCACTCATAATATCAAAAAGTCTCACTCTTTTTTTACCTCCTCATATATATACCTCACTCTCACTCATAATATCACGAACTCTCACTCTTTTTTACCTCATATATATACCTCACTCTCACTCATAAATCAAGTATATATAAATTACTACACTGACCCATTGCCTCATAATTATAAGCCCCGCCCTCTCTTCCACCTCATTAGCTAAACAATTTATCAATATTAAGTAATCAGCTAATTAATCCCATTTAATTAAGCCCCTGATTGGTTAAGACATAGTTAATAATCAACAATTAACTAGTTTAGCCCGTAATAACTCACTCACTCACTCACTCTCTCTCTCTCTCTCTCTCTCTCTCTCTCTCTCTCTCTCTCTCTCTCTCTCTCTCTCTCCTATAGGTTGTGGTGTTGATTTTCATATTCATTCTCTCTCTCTCTCTCTCTCTCTCTCTCTCTCTCTCTCTCTCTCTCTCTCTC
>JAWQEG010000272.1:0-142362 GCA_033782935.1 Petrolisthes cinctipes | reverse complement strand
AGTCAGTCTTGCTGTCCGTAAACTCCTGCTGTAATTTTATTGGAAAGTTAAATAAGGAAGGGAGAACTGTGGAAGTCTCAGTTTAATTCTCTCTCTCTCTCTCTCTCTCTCTTCTCGTCTCTCTCTCTCTCTCTCTGTTATTGTTGAGAGAGACACACACACACACACACACACACAAACAAACACACACACATTCCCTTGGGACTAAAACATTGGAATAATCAACTAGGGAATGGAGTAATAATTACCTGTTGGACACACTTGTTAAACCCATGCACCTCTATAGTCCCCTGTTCCTCTCACAACCAACCATACCTCCTGCACTTTGACGAGTTTTCAAGGTAGTTTTGAATAATGGGATTAGTTTCGTTGTCGAATAGGAGCGCTACTTATTGGGGATTTTCAGCAGCAGATAACACACGATTATCTGTCAGTTTTTCTTCAGTCTTTCTCACCTAAATAATGGCTACCATAATTAGAAGCATCCTAAGTCATTAATACAGTACTGATGTGTCTTAAATCCTTAGTGATTTATCTTAGTCATTTGGGAAGTACCATTATTGTCAAAGATTAAAAACAAAGAGCGTCATCGTTGTTGCCTGCCTTCTCTTGCTCTGACCAACTTATGCCTGCCATCAAAATAACTTCAATGGAAGTGTAGTTTCTCCCCTCTCAGACCTTGGCACTCATAAAGCGTACGGTCCTGATTGAATTCCTCCTATTTTGTAAAAGACCTGTGTGTCTGTGTTAACTCCCTTCCCAGGCAAAGTAGTAGTAGTAGTAGTAGTAGTAGTAGTAAGAGGGTAGCGGTAATGGTAGTGGCAGATGACCGCCAAAATGTCTGTTATTTGTAGCTTCATATTGTTTCCCGTGGGGTTTGTGGCTCTTCGTATACAATCCATTATTTACCGAGGCCCTGAGTAATAAATCTATATAGGATAATGAGCATTGAAGTATAGGCTGGTATGTGTAGCTGGCCAGCTTTCCCTTGGTGTGTTGTTGTCTGTGCTGATTATCGTACTGAGCCAATCAATATACCTCCTGGTGCACATGTATTATTGGGAGGGATATACGCCTTTGAGAGAGAGAGAGAGAGAGAGAGAGAGAGAGAGAGAGAGAGAGAGAGAGAGAGAGATTAATACATATACCTATAGACATACAGTATTAATAGAGACTCAGGAAATTAATGAGATGGTTGTAATGATGGGGGTCGACTCGAATCTAACATGAAAGAGTTCTACATGGCCGATATTGTTAACCACCTTATGACTCGAGTATCGGTGCATTTTCGCTAATTAATTATATAATTGATTTTGACTGTGATGTTTTAACTAACCTATTGCTCCGTTCCACAGGGTCACGGGTGTGGCCAGATGACTGTGTCGGTGGTGACCAAGAGAACGAGGGACTCTTATCTTCCCCTCAGTTCACCGCCGCCGCCACACATCCTGCTGCAGCTGCTGCCGCCGCCGCTACCCAACCCCTATACGCCCCCCTCAGGACCAGGAGCAAGGACGGACGGCCATCACTCACCATAGAGAGTGACCTTCAAGAACTATTTGCCAAGAACTCAAAGGTAAAGACCTCATCATGTCTTGTCGATTTGAAGGGCAACAGATTTCTCTAATTCACCGTGCCTATAAGGCAAGCTACATTCCTCATTTTTTCTCGTTTCTATGTGTATATAATTTCTGTGTGTGTGTGTGTCACTTTTCTTACAGGTAATCAATATATAATATTATGTGTTTTTTTTTTTTCATCAGAGCGGGCGTGGTGTGTCATTGATGCTGGTATGTGTGGTGGTAGGTGCCTGGGTAATGGGTGCGTGTGGGGCGTCGTGGGCGTGGCTCATGGTCAGTGTGGGCATCGTTTGGGCACTCGTCACGGGAGTACTCCAGAGAGCCGCCAACGATGCTGCAAGGTGAGCCATCCTACCTTATCTTACATCTCTCTCTCTCTCTCTCTCTCTCTCTCTCTCTCTCTCTCTCTCTCTCTCTCATTTTTTTTACTTTGAGTGAACGTATTACTTATTTAATGCTGTACTTATATACAGTATGTATGCGACATTCTTCCGTGCATTACAATATTCCAATCACAATTTGTTTTCGCTTCTGGTAAGACCGATTGCCTAAGCAGTATTTTTAAATACAACATTTAGACTGTCCTTTTACGACTTTTATGAGAAATATATTAGATGATTGGTAGATTTTTTTCCCTCATCGACGACGCTGAGATCCATTCAAGCAAGTACGATCACGGTTCTGGATTTGTGGTTAATGAGTCAGTGACGTCACACTCTTTAGAGTATTGCTATTTCAAAACATGTAATCTTTCCATTAATGAATAACTACACTTACATCATATATATATATATGATACACGTTACAGGTATGAATCTCTTCGGTTACATCGTCGTCGTGCCCTGCAGGCTGATGAAACATGTGAGTGGCTCAACTTACTGGTCAATAGGTGGTGGATCTTCTCCTCTGCCTCCATCTTCGCCAGAGTCAAGGCTGTCCTTGACCCCAGGCTGGCTGAGGCCAAACCTGCATTTCTCGGTAAGTTAATCTCTCTCTCTCTCTCTCTCTCTCTCTCTCTCTCTCTCTCTCTCTCTCTCTCTCTCTCTCTCTCTCTCTCTCTCTCTCAGAGAGAACTACATAGCCTCTGTTTTATGTCTTCTGTGTGATTTATGTTTAAAGTAGTGTCGTTACCTCCGACTTTTGCTTAAAAATGTATTGTGCTCACTTATGCCCTCGTCACTAGTTTGTATTTATATTGTATTCGTGTACTGTTTAAAATTATGTATTTTTTGTCATCATCTCTTGTTTCAAATTAATTATCGTGCTCGCTACAATTTTATTACTCAGAATGCAGCACTAATGTTTTGATCCTCTTCTTATGATTAACATTTTAAATATATTAATTTCTGTTGAAAATGTTATCACTTTCCCCTCTTTGTCTCTCGGTTCCCATCAGAGGCAATATCCCTGAAGCAGCTGACCCTCGGTGAGCGGACTCCAGTGCTAAAGAGCGTGCGGGCTTGGGACGTGACCAATACCGGAGGGGCCCCAGGGTTAGAGGGGTCACCACGAGGGCCCATGAACTGTCCTGATCGACCCCCTCCCGGCCTTTCCCACGCCCCCAACCACACATTGGCTCTCATCTGTGATCTCGCCCTCGACTCAGATTCCTTCTCTGCTGTCCTCAGTGCCAGGATAGGTGGAAAGGGGTAAGTGTAATGATAATACAGTAATGACGACTAACGCCATAGGAAACCTGTGAATATATCTGTGATATAGAGGTACAGTCGGCGGCAGTCGCCACATCTGTCAAGTCATGAAGTACAGTTAAAATATAAGCTTCACAGGCTTGTAAAGTGAAGAACTGTAGAAGTTTATTAGATAAAAGAGAAAAGAAACAGATAAGATCACCTTGAAAAATACCAGTCGTTTGGCGCGGACTCGATCTGATGTCCATTTGGTTCGAAATCCATCTCTCTATTAGCTGTGCTATCTATCACACAGTATTCATCCGTGTGCATTACTTCTTTACATAATGTAGAGGGCGACTGACCATGAAACTGGTTGTATGCTGCCTTGCGTAAGCTCCTTGAAGTGGCTATAGACACCCTTCTACATTTCTTTTCAGTTATTATTTTGACTGAGCAAATTATATCAAACACAGACCACTTTGTGAGGAACAACAAAACGTTCACGTCCAGTGTCAGTTTCCGCATATAAACTTTCATACTGTGTCATTGTCGTTTATTTTACAGAAACTTTCCCGTTTCTCGAGTTGTAAAGAGAGCAAGGCAGCAATGTCGGGTCGAAAGGTTAGAGGGACACGAGTGGAGAATATTTTAGATGCGACCTCGAACACATACTGGGGTGGGAAAAGGGGAACTATCCACTCTGATGTCGACTGGTGATAGAAACAGGGGAAGAGGTGGGGTAGCAAGAGCAGGTAGGAGTGAAACGGTAAGGGTGGAAGGGAAGAGGAAAGATAAAGTGAAACGAAACATTAGAAGTAAAAGGGTGAGGGAACAAAGCCTTTTTATATTATACTAGCAAAGGTACCCGGCGTTGCCCGGGAAAGATGCACTCTGGAGTATAGATATAGTCAATATTAACTTTATAATATGTGAAAGCATTTCAGTCTTGTTGCGTTAGTTAAAAATATTCCGCGATCTCAAGCCGCTTTCCAGTTGCCATACGTACTGTACGTACATAAAGACGATATAGTACATAGTGACTACATACTTCTTTTCAGCTTGAAGGCCCGAGACTGACTGAATTTCCAAATAGCCTTTTTGCCTTCTTCAGCTCTAACTGAAAATTTCCTTTCTAGCTCTTCTTTATGGTTTTAACTGATAAATAGAATGTTTGACATTTTAACGTAATTTTTACGTCAAGTTACGTCATAAAAACCTTTGCCGGTGGTGCTGATTCAGAATATATAGTTTTAGGAGTGAAACCGGGTTTTTTAGCGGATTTATAGATGACGTAATTTTTACGTCGAGTTACGTCATACCAAAATCTGCGCCTGGTGATGATGATTAAGAATATATATGGGTTTTGGATGTATGTGTAACCGTTTTCGAGTTATAAGAGGACAAACAGAGACGGTTTGCCATTTATATAGTATAGATTAAAATTAGCTTCTTTTTTTTTTCTTCTTTTTGGTGCATTCCTGGGTGTTGGTGATTCTTAAAATAATAGTTCTGACTTTCCTTCTCTCGCTTTCTTTCATCTCTTCAAGTATCCTATTTCTTGTTATGCCTTAGCTATCTCTTTCTCTGGTGGTATATACATAACCCTAATTGTTACAGTACCATTAATTAATTATTTCTAACCAGTAGACTTACCACACAGGCAGTCTTGACTGCTGAGCAAGACGTAAGACCTCCTGTCAATCAGTCTGTCAGTTAACCAACCACCTAATCAACCAACAAATAAATCAATCGGTCTTGCGCTAGGATGGATGTGAGCTGGAATTAGGGCTATACTGTCAACCAATCAACCAAATATACTCTGCCAATCCTTCGTTTTCTCTCCTGTGATAGGGTGGGTATGGAGCTAGATGTAGGTGTAGAGAAGCTGGCATTGCTGGGCCGTGTGGTAGTGACACTGACCTTAGACATGGAGGCGCCCTTCCCACACATTACCCGCATCGCGCTCACCTTCACTGAGAAGCCACAGGTCTGGTTCAGCGTCCGGATACTCAAGGTGAGTCATTTGTTTAGCACATTATCATCAAAAGAGTAATTTTTTATAAATAGTACAAGATGGTGCTACATCACGCCACTCCCATTAATAGCCTAATATTGAGCTTTTACTTTTAGCCTAAATATTATGACCACTTAGTTTAGTTGCAGGAATTTTACAACCAGCATCTTTCTGGGTCTATTCCTCTCGTTTCGAACTGAAGTCCAAGTGGCAGGATAGAACACTTATACTATAATGTAAACTCGACAAGTTCTGTTTTTATTTATTTAATATTTGTATTTATTTATCCCTTAAGTCTTGAATTTTCAGACATTTTTCTTGTCCCTGATTTGGAAAGTTTATTCGGCCTGGTGGTCAACCTCCAGATTTTGGAAAATGTCCGAACCTAACTCCTTCTAGACCGGGGGTTCCCAAACTGGGGGTCATGAGCCCTTTTCTGGGGGTCATGGAGGGTATAACAACTGTATGCACTACATTCAACTTCGATTTTAGAAAGCTTATAAATGTGGGGGTCATGACAGGTTTGGTACTGCTGTAAGGGGTCACGTACTAAAAAAGTTTGGGAAACACTGTTCTAGACCATACCAGATATCATCACCAAACTTCCAGGAAAGTTTCATACAGTATTGGGGAAGGTTTTAAACCTAATTTGGATTAGTCTGGTGGTCAACCTCAGTTCCTGTTGTGCCCCATATTTTTTAAGACGTCCGAACCTAACTCCTAGAGACTGCAGTAGAGTCTATCAGTCTAGACTTTAGAGACTCTAGTCCATACCAGATACCATCATCAAACTGATCAATGAAAGAAAGAAGGAGAGCCAAAATGTAATTTTTTCCAATAAAGAAACATAACTGAATGATTAAATGGAAAATATTCCCGTAGTGGACTTTAATCATCAGCGACGATTTTCAACTCCGCTCGGCCTTCCAAAGTCTTCAGCTTTGGACACCTAATTTATTTTTCACGTGTACTGTACATTAATTTCCATCTAGATGAGACTTTGAAGGTAAATGGTAAAGGTAAAATTAATTTTGGACCAAGGAAAAACGAGTTCCTTTTTCGTCCCACAGACAGTACAGATGATGGAAGTGCCGGTACTGAAGACTTGGCTACACTCGCTGGTGATGGACGCTTTGGCCACGGCTTGGGTGGACCCTGGCCATCTAGAGATCAACATCCATCCCAGCGAGGTGTTGGTGCCTGAGACAAGACCTGGGGACACACTGGCCCAGGGTGTCCTCACGGTTATCATCTGGACACAAAGGGGTTCCTCTGGTGAGTATCCAGGGAGAGGGAGAAGTAGTAGAGACTTGTGACTACAAAGTTTTCGGTAAATATTGAAAGAATTACCGTTATTGCGTACGTTTTTTCTGCCTTCATTACCCACATATTTAGACCATTCTAAGACTATTTTCTTCTATGGCATTTCCTCCGCAAATGCCCCATTTCCAAGATAGCCCGGGCATATTCAAATGGGGCATTTTGAAATTAGCCTGACCTTACCTAACCTAACCTAGACCGCATCAGACTACTGGGACCTAACCTGGGCAGACTACCAGGACCTAACCTGAGCAAACTACCGGGACCTAACCTGGGCAAACTACTGGGAAATAACTGTGGTAAAGTACAGGAAATGACTGGGGCAAAATACCGGGGCCTAGCCGGATCTGGCAACACTGCAAACGGTAATTCTTTCAATAAATATATGCCAAGTTTTGTGGCCTTAAATAAATGGATGAAAAAAATGACATTGCATCTTAGACAATAATCAGTACATTCAAGTCGCCAACTCGCACACTCATACTACAGAGAGATGTTAGTGGACCTGTATGTTCTGTCTTTATTTCATTTGTACAGTGGAAGAATAATTACTACATATACAATTATTGTTTAATTTGTTGAAGGTGTGGGTCTGGACGAGGACAAGTGGATGGTAGTGCAGGTAGACTCTCAGCAGCACGTGACCCCGGTTATGACTTCAGGGAGGTGGCAGGAAGCGTGTAGTTTCCTTATCAGCTCCTCCCCAAGTAATCACACCCTTGTACTCAAGGTCAAAATCAAGAGGCTCATCACAACCACCCTCAACCAATATGAAATTCCCCTCGTACAATACGCCCTGGATAACTGCAAAGTGTAAGTTATTCCTGCCTGTTAATGCTTATCTGTAGACTTCATCACAGCTAGTAACAGGTGTGTATCAGAAGTTGTACTCGACTTAGACAGATTGCATAATGTATAGATTGTACGTACATTTACTGACAATTAATGTTTTGCCACTAGTTAACCTCTTAACCTGAAGATTGTATTATTGTGTGTAGCCTTGAGATAGCTAAAATGGCGCTTTGTAGTGCAATTGTCCTAAGAACAAAGATATATTGTAATTACAATGCTTTAACTTAACTTCTCATTTGGTATAATTTATTTCTATTTTTGAGCGGGATCTAGTGGAATGAAATTTCAAGGATAGTCCACCAGCTCATTTCTTAATGTATCCTTGTGAAATTTGGCGTAGAGGACATGAGAACATCGAGATCAGTGTTTAACCTTTTGATGGACTTTTTCTCCTGGTATCATACTTTTCTCACATGTAGGATTATATTTTTCACAGTAAAAAAACATCATTCCACTTATGATCACAAACGGCAAAGCATTATTTCCAGTTTTGACCATGAAGGGCACTGCTTTAACAACTATATTAATGTTATACAGAACACCATATTGTATTTAATCGAAAGTTACCTCATTTAACTGTTTGATAATGTAATGGTGTAAATTAATATATTTTTCCAAATTGTTGATTGCAAATGTTCGCAAATTTCATCTTAGATGATACATTTTTATGTCCACCTTGCTTCAACCTCTGATAACCAAACACTATAGCTACGCAGTTTGGATTCCTCTCCCAAACATTACAAATTGATGACTCAATGTTTTGTTCTTGTGTGCTAACAAACTTTTGTATCCTGGCCTTGCCTAACCTTCAGAGCAGAGACAGTGTTGCAGAAAAAGGGGAGCAAGGTAATAGGTGCCAGTATACCCCCAGTACATCTCCGTCTGCAGTACACTCCCCTCGTCCCAGTAAACCTTGAGTTGCCCCTCCATTCCTCCCTCACAGAAAGCCAAGAAGGTGGGTAGAAAAGAAATTGCTACACAAAAAGCATTTACTTTGTTACACAGATATTTGTTTAGTATGCAATGTAAAACATCATGACTTAGGAAAACCTAAGATATGTTACACATTGAAAACTAACCTTTACTTATAAAACTGTACATGTAATCCATCTTTATTTGCAGGACATGCAGATCATAACATTATAGCTACCACAAAAGTAATGTAAATACTAATGAATTTTGGACAAAAAGTCAATGCCTTATGAAAAATTGAATATTTTATATTGATATCAAATACATGCATGGTAATACTGACAGTGTTGAGTCTTCTTACTATTAAATAGTAGCTAGCTGCCATTTCTGAAATATAATGCATGACAAAATAGGTATTCTATCTGTACTCATAATACATGGCTCATTCCCTACTGGTCAGCTGATTAATTTTATTGAAATTAGATATGTGTACTTGCAAGTTTTCATGGAATATTGCCGTGAAGTAGTAGGACCTCTACTCCAAAGTCTTATGTTGATAATAAACAACTGTGATGGCTCTTTTTACATGCAAATTATTTTAAGTTATAGTCATGTGAATGTGGATATGATAATCACGGACTCATTAATTATTGTTTCTATAATTATATCCTCACTGAATTTTGTTCATGTGAATTCCCAGCAAGTTTTATTTGTATGGAACTTTGCTGAGCTTCAGTGTTGTCTCTTCAGGTGCTGGTGTGCTGTATCTTGTGGTACATGGGGCAGACAACATCTCCACATCATCTGAGTTTCCTCCCAGTCCTTATTGTCTCATATTCAACAATCGAATTAAGGTAATTGATAAGGCTCTTATTCGTGAATTGAAGGTGACTGATTGCTTCAAAGTGTGGCAAAAATTGAAGAAAACTAACAGTTGTATTGTAGGATGAATGAGTTAAAGGATAATACTGTATGTCATTTATTGTAATACTAATTAAGTATATAAAACTTTCTCATGCATCCTGCAGGTAAAAACAACCCACTACGTGTATGAGTGTGGGTCACCGCGATGGGAGTGTGGAGTGGAGTTACTGGTGAGGGAAGTGTGCACAGTAACCCTGGCTGTGGCTGTGTGTTCCTTGCCCAGGACCTCCCAAGATGTTGAACTGCTCGGTCTGGTGGTTCTTTCACTAGCCACAGTTAGTATGCACACATACACCACCTCATATGAAATAGTTATAGCATAACCATACTTTGTTTTTCTCTGAGGGACAGTAAATATGTGAAGCTGATATTGCAAAAGCCAAATGTGATTGATTGATATAGTGTAGAATGTGTGCTAGGTGTTGGAGAGGGTCCCTGTCATGTGTAGGCACTGATATGCAAGTGACCCTAAGCAATTCCCAGTTCTCCCACCAGGAACAGGGTGGCATGCAAAGCTTGTTATGAAGCTGACTCTTGTGGCTCACCTGGCTACATGAAAAAAAAAAAGAGATAATACTTGTTAATTGACAGGTTGAGTTACCATTGGTACGACATCAGGTGCCCTTGTCCCGCAGCCTCCCTACCCCTGGTGCTGACCCCACTTCTATATCCTCTCCAGGGTTAGTATATCTCATGTTTTCATCTTCACAATTGGAACTCTTTCATATCCTTAAATTTTCCTCCTTTCCC
Organism: Petrolisthes cinctipes; assembly: GCA_033782935.1. NCBI lineage: Eukaryota > Metazoa > Arthropoda > Malacostraca > Decapoda > Porcellanidae > Petrolisthes > Petrolisthes cinctipes. The sequence continues at coordinate 132,379 of JAWQEG010000272.1, read as the reverse complement.
AGTTATTATTTTAAATTACTGTACAGTTTAATATCCTTCCCCTGTGTACCCTACTCCAGCAGCATAAGACTGGTACTGTACATTGCCAGTTAGAGCAATTCACGCTAACTTCTCACGTACACTACACTGTACAGTAATGATATACCGTATTACCTCTAAGGTCAATCAATATCTTTCATATCTCTACCTTCACATTTACAGGTTTTAAGGAAAATTTTTTGTTATGAAGTATCAAATGTGAAAATATACATACCTGTACAACATCTTAACAGTGCCTCACTGTACAAGTAGAAGATATGTTTTGTTTTGTGGCATGATTTAGAGTAATCAGTTGTCTCCCACTTCCTGACATCACTAACTCAAGGGTTGATTGCTCAATATGAAAGTCGACTACTCGTGTGGACCAGGAAGTCACATACAGTAGTTTCTAAAATCTCACCCCTGATTGTTACTGATACACTGTACATATGCTTTTCAATAGATTTTCTTTAGTAGTTGTATAAATTTCCTAGGTAGGCTTTGGACTGTTTAGAGTGATGAATGCAGTAAAGTAGCTATTAAAAGTCATATATGAACACACATGGGTATAACAGCATTCATATTTATACAAGTATCTACCTCCACCTTTGGTTTGAAATCCATAACATATTGTTTTTCAAAAGAACAATGCTTTGACTAGAAAATTTTAAAGAAAATTAATAAAATCAGCAATTTTTTTTTTTAATAAAAGTTGAATGTTATTTGATGTTGAAAATAAAATCAAGTAAAAAGTGGCAGTTTTTCCTTAATTAGTGATGCTGGGAAGTCGGTCATTCTGTACTAAATACAAGGAAATGTGTGTCTATTGCTAGGACGCTGACAGTGTCGGTGGTGTTCCGGTCGGTAACGTCAGTGGCCGGGTGCAACATATCCTCAGGTGGAGACTATGGAGGTCAGGAAAAGGGACCTTCATCAGGGGGTGTGGCCAGCAACACTAGTCAGATGGGATCACCAGTCCCCAGCTCAGGTGTACAGAGACGTCCCTCCCTTCCTCTATTGGATGATGATGATGGATCCGTGTGCAGGAAGCGTAGCAACACACCTTGGTACAGTCAGGCAGTAAGTCTCTTAATTGGAATTGTGATTGTTTAAGGGTTACCTCTGAAAAATTTGTAGAATGATTACAGAAAATATAGTATCGCTTCAAAGTACAGTACAGGTAAGTGGTAAGTCTCTCAATTGGTATTATAATTACTGTACTAAGACTTACCATACAGTTTGATTCAGGGAACTGTAGCATACATATCCTAAACATTCAATACAGCTCTTAACTTTTCATTGTTCCTTTCAGAGCCGACTCTTGGGAACAACGCGTGATGGTGAGGGAGGGACTCAGGACATTGCTGATATTTTGTCCTCAGGTTTGGGTCTCATGGAACTGACCATCATAAGGTGCGATATTAACTAAATGTTTCTTTTTATTATTCTGACTTCTGTGCATGGGATCATAGACTAACCGCTTTTCTCTGGTCTTTGTGTGTGAGGTGTTTTTGGAAAATTAGATTTGTCAGTAAAGACTTATGTGCTGAAAAACCATCATTTGTCATTTATACATCTCCCATACATTGAGGAAAGAACTATTATAGATGCTGCATGAATATACCCAAACTTGAGAGTATTAATGCTTAATGTACATATACCTTCATTATTGAATTTCATTTACTGTATGTATATTATTGGTAAAGTGGAACCAGCACAGCTGGATTGCTATAGAACACACCCCTTCTCTAGCCTAGGCCTATTTCCGGGCTAGAAGGGTATATTCCGTGAAGATCATCAGAAGTAAACAAAACAAATTTAAATCTGATATGTGAGCCACCTGGTGGTGGCCTCTAGATGTAGCGTGACCCGCGCATGGGCTGGCACGCGGCCCCAATCGGCCACTAGTTTCACGGAACGCCTGCCGATAACATCTACGCTCCTGCTCCGTCACTATGGTACGTTTCGGCATCGTTCCTGCTAGTGTGTGTGTTTTTTTCCAGTGTCTAGTGGCTCGCCTGCTTTGCAGATATATCGTGTGTGTGTGGGGGTTGGTTGGGTTGGCTGTTTTAGTGTTTTCTGCCCCGGTTGGGGTCAGTGGGCTTCGTTTTCCCGTGCTTCCTTGTTGGGTAGCGTCCCTCGTGTGTGTGTTTTCCTCACCCCTGCCTTCTCTCCCTCCCTTGTGTTTCTTCGCCACTAGCCTCACTGTGCTCTACGGGATTGTTTTTCCCAGTTGTTTGGTTAGTTTTCCCATGTGGGGCCTTCTCCTCCCCACGTGGTGCTACCACGTGTGTCGTTCTGGGAGCCTTGTACGTGCTTCCCCGTGTGTTGTGTTTGTGTGAGTAGATGTGGGTTTTTTTTTTATTTCCCCGACTCGCTCGGGTTGAGTGTGGCGGGGTTTTTTCCTCCATTTTTGTCGTTCTTGTTTTTTTTTTTTTTTTTTTTTTTTTTTTGGGGGGGGGCTCGGGCTTCCCTCCCTCCCCATCCTTCTTTCCTTCTGTCCTGGAGTTTGTTGCCAGGGGTTGGGGGGCTGCTTTCGGGGTCTTCTTTTCACCGGTATGAGTGCGTGTGGGGTTTGTGGGATAGTGTGTTTACTCTTGGGGTAGTGTGTGTTTACCAGTGTTTACTCATGGTGTGTTTTGTGTACACGTGGGTTCACGTGTTAACCCCTTTTTTCTCCCTCAGTCCACTCGTGCCTTGTGTGTTTCCTCGGGCTGCGCCGTGAGGCTCTTCCCTAACGGGCACCGTCACTGCTCACCCCATGCACCTTGCTTTATGCCGAAGGGTTTCGACCCTTTGGCGTGAACCGTGCGTCGCCCCTGGGCGGAACTTTGTCGTGCTTCCTCGGCAGAAGCACGCCCTAAACTTCGCCCCGTGGATGAGGGCAAGGAGAATGGCTCACAAGCGTGATGGGTCCTCTTTGTTCTGGGCACACCCCGCCCTTGGGGCCGAGCTGGGTCTCTCCAGGTCTCGGTACCCTTCCATGTGCCTCTCGGAGTCACAGGGGATCGAGCCCTTAGTACCCTGAGAGGCCTCATCTCCTTCCTTAGACGGTTTTGTTACTCCCTTCCGAGGTTTCCCACCTCTCCTGGAAGGAAGCCAGACCGCCACTCTGTCTCCCGTGGCTACCTCCCCGGTACCAGGGCCCAGCAAGGAAGCTGCTCCACCTCCCCCAAGGACGCACTCTACGAGCCGCTCTCGGGGGAGTAAGCATAGTTCTAAAAGGAGGTCTCGCCCTTCCAAGAGGACCCGGACTTGCCACCACTCGCCCTCGCCCTCCCTCGCGCCCTCAGCCTCGTCCTCCTCCTCCTCCAATTCCTCTTCGTCGGAGGGATCCCCTCGACCGTGCTCAAGCCTCACAAGGCTAAGCGGGCGAGGGCGGGCCCCTTCCCGGTGGAGTAGCTGGCTCACACCCTGCACGCCATTCTTCCTTCTGTTCTTCCGGCTTACCTTCCACCTGTAGCAGCTTCCCCTCCTCCCGCCTCGGGGGGAGAAGGGGTGGCTGTTCTTGCTCTTGCTCCTTCTCTGCCTCCTGCTGCGTCGCCTGCGTCTGGTCTGGCCTTTCCCGGGGAGAGTGTGGGGGTCCTCTACCCCCCGAGCCCCAAGCCTGCCGCAGGTGAGGTAGTAGAGGATCTTTCTACCTCTTTTCCTCCGTCCCCTCCTTCGGGAGAGGAAGCGTACCTCCCATTCACCTGTTCTATCCTTCCCTCTTCTTGGACTCACTCTTCAGAAGAGAGCAGACTTGTGGCTTGGTCGCCCGACATTGCCCAACCAGGCATGTGGGTGCGTAGGGACGACGTGCTGATGAAGTGGTGGGCGGACTCGGGGGGGCGAGCCCATACCCTTCTACAAGGCTCGTCCTCTCTCCGCTTCCATGCCGGCTTCCTCCAAGGTCTCCACCACCTCTACCTTGGACGCAATGGGCTTCCTGGTGGAGAATAAGAAGATTAACCCGTCCCTGGTGTGGAGGATCGACTGCTCCTCTGAGAGCCTGACAGTCTTCCTCTCTTCGGACGCTTATTTCCGGGGCTATGCCCCGGGGCCCTACGCCAACGGGTTCCCTGTGTACCCCCTCCACCAGGGATCACGATGGCAACAGACGCCTCGGACGTAGGCTGGGGGTATCAGTCAAGCCTGGGACACCAGCAGTGCAGGGGATGGAAGGAAGAGGAGAGGACAATACACATCAACGCTCGGGAGTTGATGGTAGTAAGGGAGTAGCTCGACAGACACCCTCAGTTCTCCAAGATGGGCGTCCGCTTCGACATGGACAACATCACGGCTGTGCAGTGCCTGCAGTGACAGGGCACTGTGCGGTCAGAGGTTCTCCTGTCCCTGTCAGAACTGTTTTTCAAGATGGCGGCCGAGAGGTCCCTACACCTCTCGGCCCGCTACGTGCCAGGGCGGGAGAACGACTGGGTGGACGCCGTATCCAGGTTCAGGGGGATGTCAGTCGAGTGACAACTGCGTCCCCAAGTATTCAAGTCACTCGGCCTTCGCTATGGGACACCGGAGGTGGACCTGTTCGCCTCCCTGACCATGGCCCAACTACCCCTGTACCTGTCGTTCTCCACCAGGACAGCGGCGCGGGGCCCGGACGCCTTCACGGAGGACTGGAACAGGTTGGGGTACGTCTACCTGTTTCCCCCACCAGCGACATCAGTCCTTCTGCTGGCGATTCTACGGCTGCGCTTCTTCAAAGGGAGGGTCCTCCTCATACCCCCCTTTTGGCCAGCGCAGGCATGGTTCGGAGAACTGTCCCGGTGGTTCCCTCATCCTCTTCATCTGGGGTCGGCGTGCCTCTCCAGCACCTTGTCTGCACCGCTCCAAGGGTCGCTGAGACTACTTGCTTGGAGTTTCTACGGGGGGTCCTCAGCAAACGCTTCTCTCAGGAGACAGTGGGCAAGATGCTGAGGGCTCATCGCCAGTCTTCGGTGCGGCAGTACAAATTTTACTGGAAGAGGTTCTAAGACTATCTGCGACGACACTCCACCACAGTCTTGGAATTCCTCACGTGGCTCGCCGACTCCACCAACAGGGCCCCGGCAACGGTGCTGGCGCACCACGCAGCCCTGTCTGACCCCCTCCTCCTAGGGTTTAACATCAAGGTGCCCGAGAGGCCCCTCACCCTCCTGAGGATGGGGATTCGGGCAGGGACAGCACCTCACCTGGCCCAGACACCGTCTTGGTCCTCACCTACCTGACCTTCGAGGGGGTTCCCATGGAGATGAGCCACCTTCTCCAGAGGTCCCTCTTCCTGCTCGCCTTAGCTACAGGGTACAGGGCCTCGCAGCTCACGGCCCTGACCCGCCACCCAGCCTTCTCTATGTTATCAAATAACCTATCTTCGCTAATTGTCTCCCCCTCTCCCACTTTCTTAGCTAAGAACAAGCAGGCAGACGACAGGATTGGGCCCTCAGGATCCCGTCTTTCCAGAGGGATGGAGGATTCCACCCACTTTGCCCAGTCCACGCCTTCAGGGCCTATGTGGAGGCCACGAGGGAGATGTCACCAGACCATCTGTTCTACAACTCCAGGTCTGGTAAACCTCTCCCTCCTAGGTCTAGAGCTCGCCTCCTCTGCCGAGTGATCGAGAATGGAGACCCAAGGCACATAACGTACAGAGTATGGCAGCCTCCCTCGCCTTCCTCAGGACTCGCTCGGTGGAGAAGGTACGAGACCTGGGGAGCTGGGCTTCAACCTCCTCCTTCAGGTCGAGGTAATTATTCCACTCGGTCGCCCCCACCCCTTGTGTGGCAATGGGGACTCCTCCGGTGGTACCTCATGCAGCTCCGCCAGCTAGGAGGGGACGCCCTAAGAAAAAGAGGGGGGGGGGGCGCTCGAGGGGCACAGGTCGGGCTAGGTGACCATAGGACACCCATCACCTCATTATCACCTCATCTCCATTCTGTACATTTCCATACTCATACTCTATTTACTCATGTTTTTGTAAAAGGAGGGGGATGAAAATAAATTACATTGTTACGGCATTTGGTCTTTATTTTTCCCTGACTATTATGGATAATGATACTATGTTACCTGTTGACATGTATGGTGGATGGGCAATAAATTACATTGTTTTGGTTCTATGTGTTTCCTTCCCCTGGGTCTCTGATATTATAACTATGTCTCATCTCAGAAAGGCCAAAGCCTTGGGGTTGTGGGGGGGGGGGGCCTCGGTCCTTGGTGGACCTGACCCTCGGGTACCGTTTCTAATAAACAGTATCAGCCTTGGCTGACCCGCTCTTGGTACCTGGCTTAGCCGCCCCCGTGTTCTTGTGGAGAATGGGTTCGCCTCTGGCCTCCCACTGGCCGCATCGCATGCATAGCAATCCAGCTGTGCTGGTTCCACTTTACCAATAATAGTGCATTTATCGTGGCTTTAAGCCGCTTAAATTGTATTTATTGGTTGTGGAACCAGCACAGCTTTTACGGTCCCACCCGCCTCCCGATGCGGAGCCCCTTCTCCTTCAGTTCTCATTTAAGTGACCGATTGGGGCTGCGTGCCATCCCACGCGCGGGTCACGCTACTTCTAGAGGCCACCACCAGGTGGCTCACATATCAGTACAGCGCCAGATTTAAATTTGTTTTGTTTACTTCTGATGATCTTCATGGAATATACCCTTCTAGCCCGGAAATATGCCTAGGCCGGCCTAGACTAGAGAAGGGGTGTGTTCTATAGCAATCCAGCTGTGCTGGTTCCACAACCAATAAATACAATTCAGTCGCAATTCAGACAAAATGTATGTGATATAGAAGCTACTGACTTTTTCAAATTTTCAAAATAAACTTTTTTTTATCCTTGATTCCTTATCAGGGCTCATGATTAAGTCTTTATTATTGGTAAAGTGGAACCAGCACAGCTGGATATCTATAGAACACACCCTTTCTCCAGCCCAGGCCCCGTATAGGCTTATTCTGGGCTAGAAGGGTCTATTCCGTGAAGATCATCAGAAGTAAATATAAATTCAAATCTGGCGCTGTACTGATATGGGAGCCACCTGGTGGTGGCCTCTAGAGGTAGTGACCTGCTTGGGCCAGCAGGGGCAGCCGCTCGGTCACTCTTTCGCGGAACACAGGCCAAGTAACATCAACGCTCCTCCGCTTCGCTATGGTAATGTGATGCCCGTGTTCCTGCTATAGTCTTTTCAAAATATACTGAGCGCTGAGGCGTTGGCTGTTGGGAGGTTTTTCCCTCCCGCAATGCTGCCAAATCAGACCAATACACTTCACTCACTCTCTCATATCAACTATTTGCTGATGCTAAATTAATCAAAATTAATACGTATACATTTACATCACTACTAAGGCCATGTAGGTATATGAAAGTATCATTTACTTCTCATATTAACAATGATAATATATATATGTATCACAACACTGGGCAGAATACTTTTCCGACGTTGCCAGTGCACCTAGGGTGAGTGTACTCAGGGATAAGTGCGTAAGCTCCACCTGTCAATTCAGGTCACTACAGTCACTTTTACTCTGGCTACCTCTCAAGATGGAGCACACATCTGCTACTCACTATCATGTTTTACATAGTCGAGAAAGAGAGAACTTATTTATAATGTAAATAAGTACTTTTCAGAAGAGAAAGCAAATAGAGGACCTATCACTGCACCATCACGAGCAGTGGTGGTGAGGAATAAAAGTCGAAACGAAAAATTATGTTATATCCTCAAAAGTGTCGCATTTATAATACAACATAATGTGTCAACAGAAAAGGAAAGATTTACTTTTATGTTTTGTTGTTAACGGCAAGCGATATATAGGCAACAGATGAGAGAGAGAGAGAGAGAACAGGCGGTGGGTTAGTGAGGGCTGGCTGTCATTTTTAATGAGGATCTAATCTCATAATTGTCCAGACGAGATCTGGCAACGTATCAGTCAGGTAAATCTCGGAAGTGGCCAACGCCTCAGCGCTCAGTATATTTCAAAAAGACTATAGTGTTTACTTGTTTGTTCTGTGTCTAGTGGTTTTCCTGCTCTGCAGATGTGTGTGTGTGTGTGTGTGTGCGTCGGGGCTTCCGTTTAGGGCAGTTTTTCTCTTTTCCCCTCGGGTGTTGGGGTCTGTTTTCCCTCCTTCCCTAGGGGCTTGTTTCCTTGGGGTCCCTTCTTGGGTTTCTTCCCCTTTCTGCCACCTTCTCCCCCTTCGCTCTGCCACTAGTTCACTACTTTTGTGTTGTTCGGGGCTGTTTAGCCTGGTATGTGAGTGTTCTTCCCCACGTGGGGCCCTTGCCTTCCCATGTGGTTCGCCTCGTGGCTCCCCGGTTGGGGCCCATTGTGTTTCTTCCCCGAGTGTGTCTAGTGTTTTCGGCGGCAAGGATTGTGGATTGTCCTTGCCCCTTCCCTGACTGTGTACGTTAGGGGCTGTTTGTCCCCCAGTGCTGTGTTTTTCCTGGGGTGGCCCCTCAGCTGACTGTGTTCCCCCGTCCTTGGCTTGGGGCCGGTTTTTCGGCCTGCGGGGTTTGGTTTGCGGGTTTTTCCCCAGCTGTGTGTGTTTGGGGAATGGGGTTTTTCCCTGGGGGTGGGTGGTTGGGCCCTCCCGCTACCCAAGTTTGTGTGTGTTTTGCCGTGTTTTGTGTTCACATGCTGTGTTTTGTGCTGTGTAAACGTGGTTTCACGTGTTAACCCCATTTTTTCTCCCGCAGTCTACTCGTGCTTTGTGTGCCTCTACGGGGTGTACCGTGAGGGTGTCCCCCGTCGGGTTCCTTCATTGTTCTCCCCACGCACCTTGCTTTACTCCCAAGGGCTACGACCCTTTAACGTGTAGTGTGTGCCGCCCCTGGGCTGAGTTGTGTCGCGAGACTTCCGCCGCTGCTCGCCCTAAGCTTCCTGCCCTTGCCTCTCTCCGCACCAAGTGGACGAGAGCGAGGAGGATGGAGCACAAGCGAGACGGGTCCTCCTTGACTTGGGCAGATCCTGTTTTCGGGGCCGAACTGAGAGAGACCTGGAGTTGTAGAAGAGGTGGTCCGGTGAAGCCTCCCTCGTAGCCTCCACGTAGGCTGTGAAGGCATGGACTGGACAGAGCGGGTGGAAACTTCCATCCCTCAGGAAGGAAGGTACTGCGAGGGGGCCAATCCTGTCGTCAGCCTGCTCGTTCTTAGCTAAGAAAGTAGGAGAGGGGGAGACAGTCAAAGAGGTAAGGTTAGGACTTACAGAGGAGAAGGCTGGATGATGGGTAAGGGCTGCCAGTTGAGAGGCCCTGTACCCTGTAGCTAAGGCGAGCAGGAAGAGAGACTTTTGGAGGAGGTGGCACACTTCCAGAGGGACCCCCTCGAAGGTCAGGTAGGTGAGGACGCGGTGAAGGGACCAGGGAGGAGTCTGGGCCCAGTGAGGTGCCGTCCCCGCCTGAATCCCCCATCCTCCTCAGGAGAGAGAGAGGCCTCTCGGGAACTTTAATATTGAAACCAAGGAGGAGGGGATCAGACAGGGCTGCGTGATGCGCAAGCACCGTCGCCGGGGCCCTGTTGGTGGAATCGGCGAGCCAGGTGAGGAATTCCAGGACTGTCCTCCGAGATAACCATGGAGGGGTGACGTCGCAAGAAGTCCTGGAATCTCTTCCAGCATGATTTGTACTGCCGCACCGAGGACTGGCGATGAGCCCTCAGCATCTTGCCCACTGTTTCCTGAGTGAAGAGTTTGCTGAGGACCCCCCGTAGAAACTCCAAGCGTGTAGTTTCAGTGACGCTTGGAGTGGTGCGGACAGAGTGCTGGAGAGGCACGCCGATCCCAGCTGAAGAGGATGAGGGCACCACTGGGACAGTTCTCCGAACCAAGGCTGCGCTGGCCAGAGGGGGGCTATGAGTAGTACCCTCCCTCTGAAGGAACGCAGCCTGAGGATCGCCTGGAGGTGGACTGACGTTGCTGGTGGGGGAAAGAGATAGATGTAATTCCACCTGTTCCAGTCCTCTGTGAAGGCGTCCAGGCCCCCCGCCTCTGTCCTGGTGGAGAACGACAGGAACAGGGGAAGTTGGGCCGTGGTTGGGGAGGCGAACAGGTCCACCTCCGGTGTCCCATAGCGAAGGCAGAGTGACTCGAACACAGGGGGACGCAGTTGCCACTCGACTGACGTCCCACTCTATTCCCAGCCAAGATAGCCTGCGCGTAGGGGTGAGAGAGGACTTGGGGACGTTGAGCGAGAACCCCATTTCCTCTAGTACCCCCCTTGCTACCCTGACGTTGTTTGCTACCTGCTCCCTGGAGGGGGCATGTAGCAACTAATCGTCCAGGTACATGAGGGTGGGGACACCCGCCTCCGCCAGGCGGGATGCCACCACCCTCACGAGCTTGGTGAAGACCCGAGGAGCAAGCGAGAGACCGAAAGGGAGCCTGGTAAACTGAAACGTCTCGGTCCCCACCTGGAATGCCAGAAATCGGCGAAACCGGGGGTGGATCGGGACGTGCCAGTACGCGTCCTGGAGGTCCAGGGACGCTAACCAGTCCCCCTTCCGGAGAACTGTGCGGACCTGAGCAACCGAAACCATCTTGAAGTGTAGGGGCTTCAAGAACTTATTTAGCTTGCTCAGGTCCATCACCAGTCTTGTTTTTCCCGGGTCATTCTTGGGGACCGTGAATAAGCGAGACAAAAAGACCCTTCCTGTCGCCCGTTCCACTACCCCCTTTTCTCGCATTTCTCTCACGTGAGGGACGACCGAAGGTGACACCTTGGAGGAGGCAGGAGGGAGACGTAACGGCTGCAAAGAAAAGTGACATGTGTCAGTGGGGTGCAGGGATAATCTGAACAGGGACCCAAGGGACAGGGGGGGAAGGGGGGAAAATCAACGGGACACCCGGGGTGGAGAGGTTATGTCATATGTCAAAAATTTTCACAACAGAGAGGATGAGAGGATCAGTTACTCACCGGGACTGAAATCCAAGGCCATGTCAGGCCCTGCCGTACGACCCTCGCTGCCCAACCGTGGGTGGGCCAGGCGGAGGACCAACCCGTGAGGCACCACCGGATAGGGCCCTCAGGTGGAGAGGTCTTTCTGGAAGGGGTGGGAGGAGGAGGGCTTGGGCTTGGAGCCCTGGCCCCTCCCACGAAAGGGCTGCTGGCCCAGCTGGTGGAACCTGGGGGGCTGCTGTGGCGGTGTGGGGTAGGCTGTCCTGGGTTGTCTCGCGGGCTGGGAGGGCCTGCGCGGCTGGAAGGCAGGTCTGGCTGGCTGTGGGGCACGTGGCCTACGGACAAACAGAGGGGTTAGAGGGTGACCAAAAACCCTGGCCTCTCTTCCCCAGGTCCATCGCTCGCCTCCTCTGCCGAGTGATCGAGATCAGGGATCCCGGACACGCTCACAAGGCCCACAGTGTTCGGGGCGTGGCCGCCTCCCTCGCCTTTCTCAGGACTCACTCGGTGGAGCAGGTACGGGATCTGGGGGGCTGGGCATCCGCCTCCTCCTTCAGGACGAGGTATCTGTTCCACTCGCTCTTCCCCCACCCCCTGTGTGGCGATGGGGACTCCTCCCATCCTCCCACACCCAGGACTTGCGCCTGGCAGAGGTCCCTGCGGGAGACAAAACAGCTTTTACTGTCCCACCCACCTCCCGATGCGGCAGACATTCTCCTTCAGTTCTCATTTGAGTGACCTCTAGAGGCCACCACCAGGTGGCTCCCATATCAGTACAGCGCCAGATTTGAATTTATATTTACTTCTGATGATCTTCACAGAATAGACCCTTCTAGCCCAGAATAAGCCTATACGGGGCCTGGGCTGGAGAAGGGGTGTGTTCTATAGCAATCCAGCTGTGCTGGTTCCACAAACCAATAAATACAATTTAAGCGGCTGGAAGCCGCGACAAATGCACTAATATAGATGTAAACAAAGATGACCCTCATCTCTTTTTCTATCAGGGCTCGTGATTTGGTTGCCAAGGATCTAAATGGGTACAGTGATCCATATTGTGTTGTTAAGCTTAATGGTGAAGTCAAGTACAGAACTCGAGTGAAGAAGAAAACGCTCAACCCAGAGTGGGAGGACACTTTGATGACCCACGTCCCCAGACACCCTGATGCTTTGTCTATTGTGAGTTTTTTCTTGGCTTGTAGTCTTTCATTTTCTGCCTGATATCATAGAATCTTCTACATTTTGTATGATTGGCTGATGTAAAGCTCCTTTTCTCTGGGAGATGAATTTCATCAAGTCATAGTTAGCTTTGAAGAAACTGGTTGTGAATATATACACACAGCAAAATTAAACAGATAAAACTGCTGCAGTTGTCTAAAGGCTTAGAGCATCTGATCTGGGCTGCACTGTGCAAGCAACATATTGGTTGGGGGCTCTTGAAAGTGGTAGGGAAGTTTTTCAACTTTTGCTGTACCACTATTGGGAATGGGTCCTTCATTAAAACATCTTGCCAAGGTAGTTCAGCCTTAAGCTCCTACACCTTTAATGCCCGGTTCACATTAGCCCATATGTACGGATCCGACATCCGTCAATGATGTCACGAACGGCCGTGTATATGTGAACCTGGGCTCTTCTACTTTCCCGGGCAAGACATGGAACGGATCCACCAAAGATGAACTCAAGTCATCTTTTATGGAAGCACGGCGGCAGTGTTGTCCGTGTATAATGTTGTTGACTTTTCATCATATCATGAAAATATGAAATTGAAGTGTTTGTGCACAAATAAAGGTGTAAATTTATTCAAATATTATAATTATTAGACTGTATTTGTTAAATGCACGTCAATTTATGTGAGGATAAAAATATTGTTCATTAGTTATGAAAGCATGGCACCGCCGCATAGCTCAGTTGTAAACAAAACACACTTGTGTACTTGGAGCAGATAAGCCACAGTAGTTATGGTTTAATTTCACAATTATTCCTGTTCATGGACAACTCCTTTTACATTCATCTACAGTACATTTGACATTGCTCTGTTTGTGTGGAGCCTTTTGATGGTAAAAGAACGTCAAAATATACTGGCAGCCTTTCAAAAATCATCTCAACATATAAAAACAAAGAAAGATAATACATTAACATCTTAATTAATATTAGTACTTAAGATACCCAGGTTAGTTCCCGGTTAGGTTTGTATGGTTATTTTTGGTTAATACGATTCACCAACCCACACTGGATTATATGAGTTTATGTTTCTAACTTCTAATAGATAACAATGCAAAAGTCAACTAGGATATCATACCTTTCTAATCCTACAGTATTTTGATTCATGACATAATTCCAACTTCATACTGGGCCTATACATGAGTTTGCAAGAAGTTTGAGGGGAGATAGTGGACATCTCTTCCATATTAACCAACTGGGAGTCATTGAGCATGTTTTAGTTTATGATACCTATTATGATAGGTGGATTTAAGCCATATACAACCTTGGAGCAAATAGCACTTTTGTGGAGCAGTTTCATATGAAAAACAGAAGTCATGCTTGCATTTTGTTGTAAACAAACGACTCCGTGAAGCATATCAAAACAAACGGAGCTTATCTCCTCCGTAGCCCTACCTCCGTACGGTTCGTGACGTCATTAACGGATGTCGGATCCGTACATACGGGCTAATGTGAACTGGGCATTATTGGGGAAGTATGGGGCTTGGATGTAACTTTTTATTTTTACCTATAGATAATATGAAATCTGACATTTTTTTATTATTAAAATGCAAAAGATTGAATTGTCCTATTAGTCCAATGTAATTACAATGCAAAATAATATATGGTGATGTTTTTCGAACAGACAATATTGTATTCTGAATATTTCAATGAAAAGTAATGTTATATTTGTCCAACAGACATTATGGGATCATGATGCCTTTGGTAAGGACTTCCTGGGATCTGTGTCGCTGGGTGAATCCGAGGTGAAGCAAATGTCACAGAGTGATAATGCCCTGTGGTGGCCTCTGGCAGGCACCAAGTCTGGCGAACTGGAGGTCAGAATTAAAATCATCTCAGATGGTTATGAGGTGAGGGAAATACCTTAAGGAAGTTTTTTTTTATATGTGTCTTATTTTGTACTGGAATATTATGTTTCATTAAGTAATGGCATAATGTGGTGAGTGATTGCATCAGAAATCATAGTTTAGAAATGGGTGAAGTAAAAGACCTTGTGCATGATAGATGAGAGTGGAAGTGGGTAAGTGAAGGGATTTTTATCGTGTGTGTAAGAACTACTCTATAAAATTTAACCATTTCAGAATATACACAAGTTATCCTGGTTATCCTTACCATTTGCTTCATTTATGAAGTTTTGAATTTTTAATCTGAATTTTATGGCATTATATTTTATATTATACCAGGTATTTCATATTCATGATATTGTATATATTTTTGCAGCACCAGATAAACTCTACTCAAGGTCCAAGAAGTGAGGGAGGAGGAGCAACAATGACACAAGTTGAAGAGAGGACAGATGGAGAGTTTGAGGCTGAGGATGATATGCATAATGAACCTGAAGTAGTCACTCCACAGTCTGCTCCACCACTTGAAGTAATAACCATAAGTTTTATCAAAGAGGTCATCTGTTGTGCCGGGGCATTTTGAAGGGATACTGATTCTTCTAAACTGTGCTACAAAACATCTCCTATTTATAATATAGGTGGTCTGTTTCATGGCATTGTTTAAGTAGTGGTTTTATATTTCACGGTCCCAGCCGAAAATTGGTTCACCAAGACATTTTCAGCGGATCACAAAGGTGTTATAAGAATTTATTATAGCTGTTATTATTATTATTACTGCATATTATTAGAGGGAGTAATACATTCTGGAGGGAGTCAATACAGGCATTTTTTTAATTGGCCAGGGTTGTTTATAGGTACCAAAACTGTACTTTCTGTTATTGCAGGATGATGAAGTAACAACCAGTATTCCCCGGGGAACATCACATAGTGTGTCCTACAGTGTGCGTGATTCACCGGCTCTCTCCAACGGTAGGCGTGCCAGTGAGTCTGCAGTCATAGACAGCAAGAGAGAACCACCACATGACAACCACACCAGTGGAACATTCAGTGGCTCAGCGACCCCATCCTGCTCCAGCCCCGTGCGTTCGTCTGGTAAATCTAAGAAAAGTGGTTCAAGATTCATCGCCCATGCCTTTGCCCGAGCACGCTCATCCCGAACTGACACTTCAAGTGAAGCCTCTTCCTCCGCAACAGCCAGCCCCACTCGCACCGAACAGCAGACCTTCTCCCCTGTCCCTAAGGCCATACCCAAGATTGCCCTCACTGAGCACAGTGAAGATGACTATGGTGGTAGTGGTGGTGGTGGTGGAAGCAGCCCAGAGCACCAGCAACACACCAAGGTCAAAACCAAGAAATCTGACAGTGGGCTGAGAGCAGCAGTGAAGGAAAAGGTAAGTTGCTGGCCCTGGTCCTGACTGACTGATGCAATTACCATTTTAGATTTTTTTCACAGCCAGTATTGTAAATCTCCAATTTTTTTGCTTAATGTCTTTCAACATTTGAATTGCTAATTATAGAGTATATGTGCAAAACCATCACTGCATTATAGTTTATGAGCACAAAACCATGACTACATTTTGAATTCCCCAAACCATTGGAAATTTACATTGTGATCTGTATAGAAATAGCTAAACTGACATCAGTACTGCTTGACCAGACTTGTTGCTGCTACTGTAAAACTTTTTTTTTTCACTAACACACTAATGTGCTAAATTCAAATTTTCTTCCTTTGTTTTCTGAACTTGAAGTACTGTACTGTACATAGTTTTTTTCTCATGCTACTGTACTGTACTGTACTGTAATGACAGCATGTTTAACAAATAAATATGTTGTGCTTTATCTGCCTACATTCTTATCCTCTTTACAAGCACTTCACAGTAACTATTGATTACTCTGGTGTGGCCCTTACTGTCATAGTATGATAATAAAAATAATATAATGTTGTTTTGCAAGAAAGAGTTGCCAACAAGTTGCTTCAGAGTAATGTAGTGGTAGCTGTTGCATTTTGCTTTTGCAAGCAGTATTATTGCTTCAGTAGCATTTGCATGCATAGTAGTTAGCATGCAATAAATATGATACCATAAATAATGAGCATTGCATTTGATGGTGCTGGCCATGTAAATACTTTTTTTTCTATATTGCGGAAAATGAGGACAAAAGCCAAGAAGCT
Source organism: Petrolisthes cinctipes (assembly GCA_033782935.1). Lineage (NCBI taxonomy): Eukaryota > Metazoa > Arthropoda > Malacostraca > Decapoda > Porcellanidae > Petrolisthes > Petrolisthes cinctipes. The sequence continues at coordinate 116,279 of JAWQEG010000272.1, read as the reverse complement.
GACTCAATGTCCATGTTTGGTAGTAAGATGTACATTAATAACAAATTTATAAAATGTCCAAACACTGAAAATATAGTACTACTAGTTGGGTTTACTGGTGATCTAAAGTTAGTGAGGAAAATTCAGAGCTCGAGTTACTCTTGGGAGTGTTCCTTCAGATGACTTTCTAAAAGACTCCATAAATTAAATATCCTTGCTTTTCAGATGTTTTCTTACCTATATTTTTAGTATTTCATCATCATCAATATACCATTGCCCTTTTTTCAACGAGTTTGGGGGCTTCAGTACCAGGGATGATAAAATTAAATAAGAAAAACACAGGGAGGGACAGAAATACCCAGGAAAATGGCATTCACTCCCCCTTTCATGCCTGCAGAATTCTCAGCTCCCCTCACAAATACAATTTCAATTAGCTTTGATGCAAGCAGCTATTCCATGGGCTGTCAATTTAATACCAGTTGCCAGCCAACCCTAACATACACTCCTCGTCTGGTCATCATTTACACCCCTTAGTTCCACACGGTCAGTTGTGTCTGTCCGAATGTGCATGACTCAACGGGAAAAAGGTACATTTTCGAGGTTCTTTAAGCCTTTGGTGGGAGGGATGTAGCAGAGAGCAGGGTTCCTAACTACACTCCCCACAATTTTTGGTTTTGTACCTAACTATTTTATTCGAAGAGAGAAATTCTGATTTCCAGCCATAATTCTCTTACCTACTCCCTCAACACTTTCAATAAACTTATTGTATTGGTCTGCAAATTTTCAGCTCTGTTTTTCAATGTTTTATGGTCATTGACTGAAAAGAGAGAAAATATAACTTGCTTCATATCTTAAAACTTTTCTGTTGTTGAGATAATATTGTGGAGATAATGCTCATAGTTATCCAGATCCCAGATTCTCTCTCTGCATCAAGCATTTCTATATATGTAAAGATAGTGTAAAGTTACATTTTTGTTTGGGACTTAAACCCTCAAGTCTTATAGTGTCAAAACTGTGCCAAGAAATTCAAAATCTCTGTATTCTTGTTGATTTATTATTTAGCACAGTTTGGAGGAGTTTGTTTTCACAGACTGATGTAGTACCAATATTATGTCTGTTCCATGATCTGAAACATACTTGGAAGTGACCTACAGTATAAATGATACTATACCCAATCCATTTACCAAACTGTTAAACACCAATGTACAGTACCGTACTGTATGTCCCAATAAAAACACTTATGAAACCACAGTATCCTTGTGGCTGAATGGAGTACAGTAATCAGTGACCACTTGTATCAATACAAATTAGTGTACTGCACCAGTAAATTATGTACTGTATGAGTATTCTTGTCTTTTAGACCTAGGTTGCTGGTTACATTTCTTTCTATCTCATTATATTGGAGTATCAGGCCAACTCCAGTTGAAATAACACACACATCCATGGAAATATTTCCTATATCAGGTATACAATATCTCTGCCCTTGGATACTGTACCTTCATAACACAACATAATGCTGTGCTACACAAATCTGTGGAGTGTAATACTGTACATATTATGTTATATTTGTCATCTTAACTGAATGCCATGGTTCTTTTGTACTTTATATGTTATCAGTTACTATACTATGTCTCATAATAATGTGCTGCCTTAATTTAACTGAAATCTGTATATTGTTGTTTTTTTTGTAGTAAAGTACTCAGTGTAGTACAGTATTGTATCTATGCTGCAAACATATATGTAATTTATATGAGTGAATTGATTGTTTGTAGTCACAGTTCATTTCCAAATCAAAGACTAAAACTGATACGAGAAAATTTAATATACAGTAGTAATGTAAGTCAATGAAATTATGTGCCATAACATTCAGCACATTCTGATAAGGATTAAAGTAAGTCACAGGTTGTCCCTAGAGGTTGACTTATTGGTACCAGTGAATATATTGGTTCAGTAATAAAGTGATAGACAAATGGGACAGCAAGCTTGAAGGAAATATTAAAATAGGAGGGATAGTTAAAGATTATGTCTGGAAGATTCCTTTGGTTAATTGTATGTCTGATCAGGGTGGACTGCATATTTTGGTTTCAGATAGCTTGGAAATCTCATATTTTCAAAATACTGTATACAAAAAGTTAAGAGAATGTACAGTATATGATAATGATTGCCAGATTAGCATTTTATTCACTGCCAGGAGTATAAATTTTCCTTTTCTGTCAGAACTTTGTGACAGTGGTGGCTTGTGTGCATGAAAAAATATTCCTATGCACTCTATTTTTCCTTTAAAAAATCCTAAAATCTTTTAGAATCTATATCTCTCATTCATAGAAAAATTACTTAAGTACTATTAGAATACTGTATCAATATATGATTGCTTGTGATATGAATGATGCTCCATATGCTGGTAGATTCTGCATGTATTGCACTGTATGCTGTTTAATTTTGTGCCTGGAATACATACCATGGTCAAAATAGAGGTAATAATATGTCACGCAGGAAATATTATAAATACTGTACTGATGATAAAATGCAGACATAGTAATAATGGGTCATGGTCCTCTAGGTTAGTTAGATTGCCTGACAGATTGGGACAAGACAATGCGTATTGCATCATCTTGAACCCTGGAGATGACCAGGAAGATTTTCACTCTTGCCACACTATCACTGTGAGTGGATTGGCTGCCTTCTCTTAAACAAGCTGTCATGTAGCCCCAGCCTCAGGCTCCTTGACCCCTTAGTGGACTACTAAATAGAGAAAGGAGTTAGTATTATGCATCTAATAGTACTGTCTGTATGTTTATAATTTTGTGTCTAATATAATGAGCCAGAAATGACATTGTAGTAAGCAAACCAGACGGTCAATTTATATTTAGAACTCTTTGATATATGCTGCACAATATTTTACATTATCTATATACTGTACTGTACAGTATCTTTGTTACATTTTTTATATTTATTCTATCATATTTCCTATTTTTGTAGTATCATATACTGGGTTGTACACTCTCACCCAATAGCTCATTACCTCCACCAGTCATCTATTGCTGGAATGCGTGCTTCAGACAACTGAAGCTGTCTCAGATATAGTAGATACAAGTGAATCTCAAGGTTTGAAGCTACCTTTCGGAGTTAATGAATTATTGTGTGAGAGTGTACACTTGCCAACAACATTTTTGGCATCTCTGATTGTTGATGATCTCTAAGATTTATAGTGTTTGGGTTAAGTCACTAATCTCAGGGTTTATAATCAAACAAAAGAAGGACCCGGCCTTTCCTCCCATTCATGACACTATGCATCTCAGAGCTTAACATCAGACAGGAGAGGTGACAGGACTAATGGTGGTAAGTGTACAATTGTGGACAAAATGTTTTAATATACATAGGGTTGATTCATACAAGTACTATAACTTAGCATTGTTTTCAATTTGGCTGCTCACTGAGGTATCTTAATATATCATATTAGATTATGTTATTTAACTTATATAAAAGTATTTGATTCACCTCACTGTTAAAGGGAAGCCATCAAATATATAAAGTACACTGTACTTATATCACCCATGTGTGTGTCAAAACTATTGTCCTCAACCGAAAATAATGCTCTTTTTTCATTGTGCTGTTTCTTACTCAAGTTTTTCTCTTTCACTTCCATTTCCTCGCTTCTTCCCATGACCTGCCTAGTTTGCCTCCTCAGAGGTGTAATGTCCTCCTCCTCATCCTTATCCTTCTGCTTCTTCCTGTGTGTCACTTGCCACTGTCCACCTCTGATAATGGGTCATATTTTTGTCCAACTGTATTAGTAAGAGTACTTTGATTCCTCAACATTTTTGCTTCCAAGAATCATGTCTTAACGAAAGCAGTGTTTGAAAGATTACAGTATTTAAGCTTTAGTATGCCTGTAAATACAGATGCATATTGTACTGCAATAAAGCATTACAGCAGCTATATTCTGTATGAACCTACAATTATCAAGTACATCTGAGGAAATGTATACAGTAGTTCTCAAGTAAAGGTGGAGGATGAAAATATGGCCTAATGTTTTGCCTATAGCATTACCTTTCCGCTTTGTGTTTAACTTTTAAATGTATTTTTTAATTGCATTTCTAAGTACAGTAATTCATTACTTCCTATAACATCAATCCAGATTGTTATCAAGGCTTACAGGTATTGTACAGTTTTATATAGCTATGCAATTAGTTTTTCCCATACAGGCTTTCGTTATGTATTTTATTGTATTATGAACAAATGCACAGTTTAGCATAACCCACTCAGGATAAACACACTGTACAGCCTACCAATTTTCCACATGCTCCACCCTGCCGTTCGTTATCACTCTTTCACCTAGCAGTACCGTACTATGGAATATAAGCCTTTTTGTAACAGGGATTGTGATTGATGGTTTATTACAAACCAACAGATTAATGTAAAATGGAAGTAGCTTTTTCCACAGGACTGTGGGACTACAAGTAAGGAAGTGGTAATTATTCCGCACAGGCAAAAGAGAAGTAACAATGTAATGACATTCTCTCCCCCTTTTCAGCAAACAAAATTTTCAGTTTTTACTCGCAAGGTTTTGCATCCACAACAAATGTCCCTTCATTTAGCTTTGGTGAAGGAGCCATTCCATGAACTGTCAATTTAAAACTGGGTTGCTAGTCCCAACACTCCTAGCAAACTTTTCCACCTTTGACAATCTTGCACAAGTTCTCTTGCTTCACAAATTCCAGATCCATGCAATCTTAAAAAATCACTCACCATGTCGTACCGTTTTCTCCTTGGTCTTTCCCTGTTATTTTTTGTGAAATTCTGTTTAACTTTTTGAAGTGTTGTATTTAAAGACAGATTGACAAACTGAAGGGTCATTTTCTCTCATACCTGTACCTGCCTTCTATTGATCACCTTCTAAATGATTACCACTTCATCCTTGGTGTAGAAAATTGGCAGAAGATTATAAGATTGAGGCTGTCAGGTAACTGTTTTGTGGGGAAGGGTGACTCTCTCGGGTAACTGTATCTGACAGAATATTATGGTACTTTTGTAACTGAGGCACCTTAAACACAGACAGTAATATGGACACCAGTACCTTGATTTGTCCTCAGTAACATTTATATATGTACTGTATACTGTACAGTATTTTTCTTAGTAATTTGTATGAGGACTGGGCAATCTAGAATAGATTTTTATCCGTTTTTTTTTACGTTTTTACTAAGTTTTGCAATATTTAATTGAATTATACATTTGTCCTTTCTTTCTTTACCCTTGTTTCACATATAATTGTATTTTATTATAACCTACCCATTTGCTTGCTTTTGCTAGTTTTAAACATGCTTTTATCTTACACCTGAATGTATAGATAAACTGCAGCTCACCATCTCCCCATCCAACCATCCCTTACCATCACCTCCCACTTCCTCCTAACCCTATGGACATCCCCTTCCCTCCCTCCCTCCTGCACCACCAGATGCGCCGAGGCTTTGCTCACCCCCTTCGCCGCTTCCGATCTGAGGCCAATGTAAATGGAGATGCACCTCTATGCCCGGTGGTGGTGCAGTCACAGGAGCAGGAAGAGGAGACGGAATCGGTTAACCCTCTTCGACACCGCCACCATCACCCTCTTGCGTTAGCCCTCAGTGTTGGGGGTGAACCACTCAGGGTGGGTGTGGGTGGGGGCGAGGGGGATGCATCAGAGCTCCTTGATGTGCCTCTGTCCCACACTAAGTCCCAGCCAAACCTCCTCCTCATGACTGCCGGAGCTGCCAGACGTAAGAATTTAAACTAGAGATCATGCAGTGGCTCCAGTTATTGAGTGAAGTTTGTTCATTTATACATTTTTCTTTAGCTGATGGTAATATTCACAGCAGAAATAATTGCCTTGTGCCACATTAATTGGCATTATTTTGACTGTACAGTAACTCCTGATATCAACTGAGGATATTTACTCTCGGCTACAGATAGACAGTATTGCTACCTTTGAAATTGAATTGATTTGTACAGTATTGTATTTTTATCTACAGAGTATGTGTTCTATATATATATATATATATTTCTGATTTATATTTGCAACACATCAAATATTGTTTTTAGACACTGAAAATCAATTAACTTATGACAATAACTTAAGTTTCTTACCATCAAGAATTTTTCTTAGATTGTATTTTGGTGCATGTCTCAAATCAAAGTTGTTTCATGTTTAGATGCAGTTGCCTTTCTTAACCAGCAAGGCATATACAGTACTATACAATATTCTGCATGGAATGTCACCTCTTCATGAAAATACTACACCCTGATATTTGTTTAATTAAGACACAGAAATTAAATATGACATTACCGTCACATATTTTGAGAGTCCCATTCGTTGCTGGTGGCTAGTGCACAAAAAAAGGAAGTACTTAAATACTGTATAGAGATATTATTGCCCTGTGTCATCTCAGTGTCTTTGCAAGTATCATTGTTGGTGCATTCATTTAGAGATACTATGATTATTTGAATGAAAGGTACAACCAAAAACTGGTATGGTCTCTTGCTTTACTAACCTTTATTAACCTCTCATCAAGCAGTCTGTACTTGAAGGCTGCATGTTTCAAGAATTGAAGCTTGAAGATTCACAAAGTTATGTAATTACTAAGTCATGTATGATGCATATTATTGCCAATAATATTGCTGTATATCATTAGAAAGTATCAAAAGATCTTATATATTCAAGTTGTCAAGTGGTTACCTCATATATATTTACAATAAACAAATAACCTTGTCACATAATAAACAAACAAACCCAGTCATTACACCTTTACTCCCACTACTCCAGACTGCATCATGGTGGCAGTGAGGGGAATAGGGGTTTTGCTAAATTATGTTGACATTGACTGTTTGCTATAGAACTACATAATGTAATAACACATGAGATTATGTAAATATGCCATTACTCTAGTTATATTAAGTGTGAAATAGACACCCAGTACATTACATATATGAATACACTTTTATAATCTACTGTAATTGATGCCAATTTAGCTTTTTTTTTTTTCAATGAACAGTGTTGTACATTATTTTATCATTAGAACTTTTGGGAGAAATAAGAATGAAAAGTGATGGTTTAAAGCAGGGTTCTCTAAACTATGGGTCACGACCCATTACTGGGTCGCCAATTCCTCCAAACTGGGTCGCAGGGTCAAAAAAATAAATACATGAATAAAATAAAATAATAATGTTTGTGAAAATAAAATAAATATGAAGTTCATACATGAATCCAACTAATATATTTTTATACTCGAATATTCATATATATATATATATATGTGTATATATATATATATATGCAAATAAATCACTTGGGGCACATGATCCAGGAATATGCATAAATCCACAAGGAAGGAAAAATAAACACGGAGTCCCAGCTCCGTGTTTATTTTTCCTTCCTTGTGGATTTACGCATATATACTGTATATATATATATATATATATACTGTATATATGTATATATATATATATATGTATATATATATATATATATGTATATATATATATATGTATATATATATATATATATGTATATATATATATATGTATATATATATATATATGTATATATATATATACGTATATATATATATATATGTATATATATATATATATGTATATATATATATATATGTATATATATATATACGTATATATATATATATATGTATATATATATATGTATATATATATATATATGTATATATATATATACGTATGTATATATATATATGTATATATATATATATATGTATATATATATATGTATATATATATATGTGTATGTATATATACAGGGTGTATTGCGAGGTATATCATTAAATTACACCAGAGATATAAAATATAATTTTTAGTATATTTTGTTCTATAAAGTATGCTGTGTGTGATCTCAGTAAAGTACAATGAATACTAATAAAAACTATTTTAACGTGTGTTATCAAATGGCGGTGAGCGTCGGAGGGAGTGGTAGCCTAATATGTTTTTCGGACCAAAGAGGCCTTATTTATTTCATCTTAATAAGTTTTATCATGATTGCAATATTTATGTTATGTTCTATAACGTACATTGAATCATATTTTCAATGCAGAGAGATAATACCAGGCCCATATAAATATTATTCTACGAAATATGATTAATATCTTTTGAAGGTTAGATAAACTTTACCGACATAATGCAAACCTGCAAGTCTTAGCATTTCCCTACATTTCATGGATTTTCTTCTTATACAGGCCTGGTATTATCCCTCTGCATTGAAAATATGATTCAATGTACGTTATAGAACATAACATAAATATTGCAATCATGATAAAACTTATTAAGATGAAATAAATAAGGCCTCTTTGGTCCGAAAAATATATTAGGCTACTACTCCCTCCGACGCTCACCGCCATTTGATAACACACGTTAAAATAGTTTTTATTAGTATTCATTGTACTTTACTGAGATCACACACAGCATACTTTATAGAACAAAATATACTCAAAATTATATCTTATATCTCTGGTGTAATTTAATGATATACCTCGCGATACACCCTGTATATATACATATATATATATATATACATATATATATATATAGAGAGAGAGAGAGAGAGAAACGGGAAAATTACCACCTCTACCGCACTTCAACCAACTCTACTTGCTGAAGCAGCCAAGACGAGGGGAGTCCACCACAGCAAACTCCTGAATAAGAACCACTTCCTTGCCTCGAAACAGCTACGAGATAACCCGGACATCATCATTCGACGTGCAGATAAGGCCTCCTCTTTAGTTGTCCATGGGAGAGAGGAATACCTACAGAACATGGACAACATACTATGTGACACCAGTAAATTCAAAAGAATCTCACGCAACCCCACCAACGACATCAAGCGAAGGGCCAACACCACCATTTCTGCCATCAACGCTAAAGCTGGAGGGATCCACCTGAAGAAACTTATTGGAGAATATGCACCTGGATACACCTACGGCACTGTGAAAACCCACAAACCGGGCAACCCCCTCAGGCCTATCATCTCCCAGATCCCGACTGCAACCTACCAACTGGCCAAATCTCTCAACACCTTGCTTTCACCTTACGTGCCCAGCAAATACAGCCTCAATTCAGCCACAGATTTTCTCCAAATCCTCCGTGATTCCCCTAAAGTAAGCAACCACATCATCGCCTCCCTGGACGTAGAGAGTTTATTCACTAATGTACCTGTGGATAAAACTGTAGACTTCATCCTCCACCGGGTTTACGAATACCCAGACCTCCCACGACTGGACATCCCCAGGACCTGCCTCAAGACTCTACTCGAACTTTGCACCAAGGAAGCTCCATTTATTTGTCCCCGTGGCAATATGTACCAACAGATTGACGGTATAGCGATGGGTAGTCCCCTAGGGGTTCTCTTCGCTAACTTCTTCATGGGTAATGTTGAAGAGGATCTTCTCAAATATAATCGCCCATCGATATACTGTCGGTATGTTGACGACATTTTTGTTCAGGTGAAGGACCTAGACGAGCTACTACTATTACAACAACGGTTCATCTCCTCGTCTGGCCTGAACTTCACCTACGAAAAATCAACGGATGGCAAACTACCCTTCCTGGACCTCTTGGTTGCCCACCACAACTCAGACTTCCAAACCACTGTATACACAAAGTCCACCAACAACGGACGGTGTCTAAACGGTGACAGTGAATGCCCCAGGAGATACTTCCTATCCACCATCTCATCCTACGTCAGGAGGGTTCTCACCCACTGCACCAGCTGGAGAAAGACACACCAGGAACTAGACCGCCTCACCCAAGTCCTGGTAAACAATGGATATTTCAACTCTGACGTCTCTAACACCATCAAATTCCAGCTAGAAAAATGGTACGAAGTGAATTCCCCAACCAAACCAAACAGTGACATCAGACTTTACTACCGTAATTACATGTCCACCGACTACAAGACTGACGAGACCATACTAAGAGACATAATAAAGAAGAATGTCCACCCCACCGACCCAGACAGCGAGATCAAACTAGTAATTTACTACAAGTCTCCAAAAACCTCGAACCTCTCCCTACACAACCGACCTACTACCTCCAAGAGCCAGATGAAAAGCGACCATGTGATTTACCTGCACACCTGTAACAGTGTGGACTGTGAGCCTCACCACTATGTTGGTAAAACACAAACGTCACTGTCTCGTCGGCTCACCATGCACCTCCAATCAGGATCTATAAAAGACCACTACCATACCCACGACCACCAAGCTCTGACACGAGACAAACTAGTAAATAATACCACCATACTAGACAGAGAAACAGACAGCAGACGACTCTCCTACCTAGAAGCAATTTACATAGAAACCCTACAACCTTCTATAAACAACCAGACAAAAGAACTCCAAATACTACCCTCCAGAAAACGACACACCACCATCTCAGTCAGGATACCCACCACACCTCCTACACCTACTGACCCAATACAAGCATCTAACATCTCACCCACCGCCAACCAACAACTCAGACGAAGCGCCAGAATCAGACGTCACCCCCCATCCACCAATCACTAGGCCTCTGATATGGTGGCCCCGCCCACCCCACATACGGAAAATGGATAAATACCTCTCACCCACCCAGAATCACCATTTCTTCCTGAAGATGTCCAACGTACTGGATGAAACGTCGACCTCCCCCAACAACTCAACATTTGCCTCACTTATCCACCATCTAAGTGAAGATTTAAGAAAAACTGTTAGATCCATTGAAAGCATAAATAAAAAACTCATAAATGCAGAACAAGCCATATCCTTCAACCTCGTTTGTTTAAAAGATTATATATATATATATATATATACTAACATTACATGTTTATAATTCTGGTAAGAATGCCTTTTTATCATAATTATTGTATTTTTATACGTTGATATTTCTGGTCATTTGTAAAAGATCTTTCTGTATGGGTCGCGAGAATGATGTCATAGTAAAAACTGGGTCACGACTGAAAAAGTTTGAAGAACCCTGGTTTAAAGTGCATACAGTACATACTTTCACTATGAATGCTGATTCTCCAAAGAGTTCACAAAAGCTGAAATATTTACAACATTGACTTGTAAAGAAATTGCTAACTTGTCAGTTATATTATTATACTGTACATGAGCATGCTGCTGTATACCAGTATTGCCATATTTAGCATTCGTATTCCAGTTTTACTTTTGCCTGTTCTAGTTTCGTCGTCTACGAAAGTTTTGAACAGCACTAACAGCAACAACAACAGCAGCAGCACAACCACCTTGCATGGCCATCAGCGAGCAGATGTGTTTGTCAACGTGCGTGGTGTGGCAGGGAGGGTTCAGGGTCTTCATATTCCTCGCTCAGGCTTGCAACTCTTCCTTAGGGTTCGCATTAGGTATGACAAATGGCATAACAGCTTACAACTGTTGTAATTTTCTTCCTATAACTTCAGATGATTTTTCAGTTGAAGGGGAGCAGTCCTGATGTCCAATCTATCAATCTTCTGTATTGTATTTATATCTCAGATGCCTCTTTCCTTCCAGGAACTCCCCCCAAGAGTCCAGAAGAGTCCTTAGTTCTTATATATATATATATATTGTACTACTAGATGTGGACATCTTTTACTGTCAGCTAAAAAAAGACAGACTGCTGTACTTTATACTCAACAGGAATGCATTGTCGCCTCACTGTATTTTATGAGAATATACTTTGACTTCACTCTAGTTAAACTGAACATATCAATGATTGACAGTGATGAGAAAAGTGGTGGTGGTGGACTGACCAGCAGTGGTGGTGGTAGTGGTGGTGCCAAGGGTAGAAGCATCAAGACTGTGGGTCGGTCACGTCTGGTGCCTGCCTGCCCCTCCCCAACCTTTGACTGTGAGTGGCAGGTGGAGAGTGAGGTGTCTCGGCGTGCCTTTCTCGTACTGGAGGTCCGCACTGGCTCCAGGGAACTCCTCAACTCAGTCAATGTTGTCCTCGGAGACCTTTTCACTGGTGAGATACAAATATTGTCCCATTGGTTTGTGCAGTATTGCTTCCTGTACAACTAACCTTAGCTAATACTCATCATTGCTTGCAAACTGTGTGGGGAGGGGTAGTGCCATCCTGTAACCTTTATAATTACATGGCATGTATGGTCTAGCTCAGTTGTATGTATTTCTACCATTTCTGTCTCCAACTTTGATTTTGATAAAAGGAATAAGGTTTACTTTTCTCTGATCAATGAAGGTTTCCAGATACACCATATTTTGAAAACTTCCGAAAAATATTGGGCACAATGATTTCAAGATTTACTTGTTTAAGTGCTCCTATTATGGTTTATGTTGAATGTTGAGAAATTCTGGTAAATATTGGGGGATGTCTAAAGTTGGCTAATAAAATTGCATTTAACAGAGCCGGGTTCAGAAGTCAGTGTGGAGCGCTGGGTAAACCTACAGGGAGGTGCTACACTCCATCTGCGAGCCAGTCATGGGGGAGAGCCGCCCCAATCATCTCGCCGTCGCTCCATCTTCCGCTCCTGGTCACTGCACAAGCTGGGCAAGATCTGAACCTTCATCATATTCCTACCCACCACTAAAAGCAGCATGTCTCTTGTTAATAGTAAATGTTCACAGACTATATCATTAGAATGCATTTGCCTGGTTGTAATGTGATTCCAAAGTCATGGTGTAGATTTTCATTCCCAATCATTGTTTGGTTAGCTGTGGACATTTCCTGTCAGCAAAAAGAAAGGCAAACTGGACTGGTGGTTATATTTCTAGTCATTCCAACAGTTTATAAAGGAGCCGTGATATTCTTGGGCAAACTGGAGACTACAGATTCCTTCAAACTATACTGTGATACAAAACAAACCTCCTTTTGATAGTACAGTACAGGTGTTGTTGTTGTTGTTGTTGTTGATGTTCTCCTGGGGCAGAATGGCCTCCTGCCCCACAGACCCCTGGTACACTCTGGTCGCAGTGAAAAAACAATTTAAAATAAAGGAGGGGCTGGCCCTATATGCCTGGGCTACCGAAGCACATCCCAGGGAAATGAGACCAGAGCTTGCTGGACCAGGGAGTCTGGGGGCCTCCGACCGCCAGGGAGATTGGGGAGAAGGTCTTTGATACCACAGCCATTGCTGTGGGCCCAAGTCCACTTTACCACAAGAGCTACAAGTGGGGCCCGCACCTTCCATGAGACCGGCCCTGAAGGGACCATAAGTGGGAGGGAGGTTACACTGCTGCATGCAAAGGGAAATGCACCCCTGTGTGCTGGCGGTCCACACAGCAGTGAAAAAAAAAAAAAAAAAAGGAACCTCCGGTTGCAGTACACCTCACATGGATTAAAAGGCAGATCTCGTCAAATCCATTAGAAAGTGACCAGATTCTACAACAATCTTTATTCTAGCCCTGTGGAGGATGACTAATATTCACAGAATAAAGTCAGCCCCCCTGGGCAGAGTACAGGTGTTGTTTTGTGACACAGTATGGAAAAATTATTATATATAGCCTTCAATTTGCCAGCAGGTTTTAGGCCCCTTTTGACAGTAAATATTATCCAGGACCATTTCATATAGTAAATGTATAATGGATAACGCCACTGACAAGCAATCATGTGGTGTTTTATTACTGGAATTCAAAAAAGATTTTTGTTTTATATCTTTGATGTTATATACTTTGTTCCATTCATCCCATTAACTATTGTTGACATTTACAATGGACATTTTTTATCCAGGTATGTTGTCCCTCTCTTGCCTGACCGGCTGATGTGGCAGTGTCAAGGATGTAACTACTGTACCAGTGACCTGGTACTTTTGTTTTCTGTTCCATTTAACTCCGGACATAGTTTGTTGTTTAAAGAAGCACTCCAACTGGATAAAAATTTAAAACTTTCTGTTAACATATAGGCAAAAGCTTAGATCTTTTACAACACTTAGATTAGTGCCAGATGGTTTTATATGACAAAGGTGCTCATGTGTTAAAAAGCTTTCAAGAGGTAAAGAAGTTTATCCTAATACCAGTTTGGCCTGTCCTGTAGTATTCTTGAGTCCACTGTATTGGTTTATTATGTTGTATAAGTAGTGTAATTTCATAAGCTGGTCATCTGAGGTGGCTGGTTAGGAGGGAAGATATTCACAAATTGTGGGCCACTAATTCCTCCAATCCATGTCATGTAACAGACTTCCATAAGTTTAGTACTGTTTTGTGGCACAGGCTGAAGGAATCAAAAGTCTTCAGATCTTTCCCATTTATCCATTTATCTGTATTTTGAATTTCATTTCTTTAAATGGAATAACCAGTGTTTGAATTTTTGTATGTTTTCTTGATTACCAGTAAGCATAGTTTTCTGTAGCAAATGGGCATCAATTTTTTTCTTACCATAATCAGACATTTATCTGTATTAGGAAATATAACTTTAAATGTTTAGGTAAGAAGTAGTTTCTAGTCATTGTATGTATGGAAATAAATCATCTATAGTATATAATAGTACTGTAGGTATTTCATGCAACAACTGAACAACTCCAGTATTGCAAAGCAAGTCAGACTAGAATATCTCGAGTGTGTCTGTTAGCTTGCTGGTATATTGAAGGATACTGATTCCTAAAAAGTGTGCCTAGAAACAGACTACCTCAGTAGTATACTATTTTATAACATTATAAAGTGATGGGGTAACCTATGCACACTTCAACCACTATTTTCTCATTCTTTACCTCAAAATACAGTATTGTTTTCATCATTACATCCACATCATCATCTATGTTTTCTCATATATAGTACTGTATATATTTATTTGCTTGTTTTTTTTGGTTTGTCTAGAAACAATGTTTCTATTTCTCACTTGGTAAGATTTTACTTGCAGCCTGTCCATTCATCCCAAAGAGGAGAGTCACTCCTTGTCCCCAGGGGAACTCCCAGAGTGGGTTTGTGGACCATAGTGTAATGTGTTGTATTGAAAAGAAGTTATTCTTAGGTAGAGGTATAGTTGGAATAGAAGATATATACATGAATGTGTATGTTATGTAACCAGCAACCATGGTCTGGGAGAGATATAAGAATCCAGGCATTTCCTTTAGTCTTTTGATACATTGGTAGTTGTACCTCCTTGAGCAAAGCTGTCTTTTCTCAACTTCCTTGAACTATTTTGTGGCACACCATGAAAGAATCAGTTGCCTCCATTTTGCCAGCAATACCCTACACACTTAAAGCATCATTGAGGTAATGTATGTACAGTGTTTGTAAATATTATGACATGTGTGCTTTATCTTTCGCTGTTAAAACATTACTACAGTATACTGTATGTATTTGAATGTAGTACTGTAATATCCTATGCGGTTAATGTAGGAAAGATGCTCATAACATATTCAAGCTGTTGTAGATTGGAGTTCATAAATTGTTGACATACTGTAGCTGTAAAATATTTTTGTAGATAGCATCATATACCCTGTAAACGGATTGTAGTAACAGTTCTCAATGTAGCATTGTTACTACCACACGTAAATTTCTAATGTACATGTGCACTTGCTGAAGCATTACAACCAATATTGATGGTTGGTGTGGAAGAAAACTATCACTTTTTCTGTTTCCTAAATTTATTTACAAATATCACAAATTTTCACTATTGGCTGTAGAAAACCATTGACTTCGTATCAGTGGTTATTGTGCAGTATTGACCTACAACAACTGTACAGTATATACTTTATACATTAATCATTCCACAGAGTTATTTAAATTCAGTGACAAAAGCCCCGTCCTTTTGCTGGATGCAAGAAAATTCATGCTCAAGTAAAAGAGCTCTATACAACTGAGTGGAGTCACTGTCCTCTTCGCTCTTTGGCTCCGGAGTTTTCATGTACAGTAAAAAGACCTTTGTTTTATCCAGTGATACTGTATAGCCACAATCATATATTCACCGACACTTTCCTTTCATCGTAGTAAATATCTTGGTAATAAAGAACAACACATGTATGATTTTGCAGCACCTCATAATAATAATTGAGGGGGTTGAGTTGACATAAGGTGTTGTATGATTATATTTTGATATGATACCGATTTATTTGCACGATGGAAGGAAAGTGTTGGTGGTTATTTGATTGTGGCTGTACATGTGATGAACTAAGCTAATGGCCACATAGAGTAATGCTCATGAGCTGTACCTGATTATTCTGCTGTTAGTAAATGTCACAGCCAGTATTAGTAGATAGGTTGCAACTGATTGGTTAATGTGTGATTCCTGATCTCTGAGAAGTGGCGAGAATTAACCAGTCACTGTTAGCCTTTATGATATCATCTGTAGATATTTACCATCAGCGAAAAAAACAGGCTATGGAAAGTTATCATCAGTCGGTATCCTATCTCTATGCAGTCTACCTCATGAATTTTCTTGCACTAGCCACTAAGAGCCATAATGTACTGAAAAACTACTCCAGAAGGTACGCCATTTGTAATCTACTTTCAACATCTTTCTGGAAGCTTCCAATATTTATGTCTTTGACCAGACGTCCATGCAGTATTGCTTAGACCTACAGGCTCAAATGTTAGAACAACACTCAGAAAAGAGACAAAGCTTGGGGTAGAGTTACTTTACCTTCTGACATATGATATACTGTACCTATGAAATGTATTTTGTTAAAAGGCCTTCAGCTCCCACATTTCCATTAAGATTAACTTTTAGCAAACTGTATTCAATTTGTTCTGAATAGTTTTTAGTTGAATTTTAACACACCCTCAGGCCAGGTCTCCTGTCTAAGCCTCGTTCTTCAATTAGGGTCTTAGTGAATTTGGCAGTTTATCATTCCATTTTCAGAAAACAGCTGCCAGTAGATATCTTGATTCTTGAGGATACCCAGTCAGGTATCACTTGGAGAGGTACAGTAGCTTAATAAGAATGGAAGCAGTGTGTCAACTAAAAGCTAAAATTAAGAACGTTATAGAGTCAAGTTTGAAATATACTGTAATGCATATGTGGCAGTTAGTAAATTAGCATATGTGGCAGTTAGTAAATTAATATACGATATGCATGTACAGTATGATGTTTCTACTGGCTATATATCCTCCTGATGCCTAACTTGTTATCCAGTGTTATCCGCCACCAACTGTTGCATCATGCAGCTTACCCGTACTGTACATGTTCAAGGAATGTTTACAGCAAGGATTCTTTGAAAAATTTCTTTCATGGATAACGAATGGTTTCATTCTCTTATTTTTTATATTGAGACTTTATGTGCTGACCTTTTATTGTGCCATTTTTTAGACAATTTCTTTTCCTACTGAAACTGTTTTCTCGATATTGTTTTATGTGGACAAAATTATCTTCTTTTTTTGTTTTCATACAAACACCATTGACTGGTTAATTTTTGTTCTTATAAAAAAATATTTTGGGAATATTAATATTCAAAATAAAATTATGATCTGAAGAAGATTAGAGTTAGTTAATAATTGTGTTTTGAAAGCATTGAAAGTCACAAGGTTTTCTCTCCCCCACTCAGAGATGATGGCTAGGTCAGAAGTCATGTGTGTCACTGCTTCATCACATGATGTTGTGAAAAGCTGTGGGATGGACACTTGTGAAACTGGGTGGAGTAATGTACAGTGAAAACATTGGCATATGAGTAGATGAGAAGAAATACTGCTAAGAAGATCAGTGAAAAGAAAAATAGGGAAAGTGATAGGACAGAACTCTATGGAACACCACCATCTACTGGTCATCATTATTACATATCTTAGTACAGTATATATTAGTTCAGTAATATAATATTTCATATCAAGGTTGTCATTTCCATTTGTAATTAGATTACTAAATTAACCAGTAAAAATAAGTATGGCCTCCAATGAGAACCATATTATTGTACAAATACTCATTCCCATTTTGATGCTCCATGTAGAGAACCCTTTTTATCTTTGCATTTAAAAATTACTTACAACTTAATCTACTGAGAAATGCTGGCACCTAGCAAGTGCAGCAAAAGATACTGTAAACTATCTATAGTAATTATTTTAGTCAAATATAAGGGTCCACAGCCATTATAATGCCATCTGAAAAGTCTTTCTTATAACTATTTAATTGATGCCGGGCTCCCAACTTCTGGGTGGTGTTTGACAAGTCATGGTTATCCTAAATGATATTGGCTTTGGACATAATTACATTTTAATTCACATATGAATAACTTGGGTAAATTGCTGTCAAATATTATCCTATTCTCATATGATTTTGCTGTAAATTAGAAGATGCTGGTTTACCTACTACAGGAATTGGAAAGTTTCCTAGCTAACAAACAAAGGGAAGCTATCAAACACAAGTCACTCCGTGTGCATGCATATTATTGTCCTCGGCTGCACCATCATCAGCCAAATAAAGGACATGTGATTTTTGTTAAATTCCAAAATTCTGCACATTTTGGAGTGTGTACAATAGAAGATTTTTGCCTCAGCTTGTTTGTTCAGTAAATTCTTATTCTACAGTAGATAGCATTATAAAGTGATGACATAACAAATCCACTTAGTTTACCTGGTATGAGAAGATGGATGTACTGTACAAGTATCTGTTTTGTTTACAATTCCATGAATTAGATTCCTTCAGGATAGGTGCTGTTTTGTGTCACAGTTTGGAAGAAGTAGTAGATTCCAATTCACTGACTACAGCACTATAATGTAGGAAGCTACTTAACCGTATATCATTCACTCACAGTAGGAATTTCTCTTAACTGTTTGTAAATGTCTGCAGATCATAACTGCAGGTTGTATCCAGCAGATTGAGATGACACTCATATGCCCTGAATGGAAAATATTGATCAATTAGCATTATGTTTTTTGTACTAGCTACTGTACATCTAGACATTTACCCTCAGACGGTGAAAAGTTTGTTATGGTCTAAACCAGTGGTTCTCAAACTGTGTTCAGAGGAACCCCAGGGTTCCGTGAAGTCCTTTATAGGGTTCCATGTCAAGCATATATGTATATATATATATATATATATATATATGCGTAAATCCACAAGGAAGGAAAAATAAACACGGAGTCCCCTGAAGATGTGAATACACGAAAGTGCTTGGGACTCCGTGTTTATTTTTCCTTCCTTGTGGATTTACGCATATTCCTGGATCACGTGCCACCAAGTGATTTATTTGCATATATATATATATATGGATAAAATGAAATCACTCCACTGCTACTAGTCAGGATAATACATTTACTGATTATGTTGAGTGTAGTGATCGTATTGAACGGACAAGTGCAGCTAGTGATGTAACAGAATCCCTGCATGAACCACATACCTCTACCTCTGACACAAGAATCAAGAGCTAAACTACACTTTATATAGTTACATATGTGTGTGAGTCGAGGGGGTCCCACCTATAAGGGGGTTGGTTTCCACCTTGGAAAAGTTAGAGAACCACTGGTCTAAACAATGAGCTTCCTCCAGTAATCCTAGACTTGTTTGGGGGTTAGGCATACTTAGTAAATTAGAGGTTGATGGTTCCTTCAAATTGCTACTAAACATTAATCTCTATTTTACAAACAGTATACTTCCTCCAAAATTGGTGTAGTGTAGCAACCCGGAGAACAGAACCCAAATTAATCAATCACTTCTGCCATTGTGATGTTTATATTTTACATTCTGTCACTGTTAACGGTGTAACATAGTGATATTTGTAAGGTTTGTTTAAGATACATATGTTGGCTAGTGATATTGGAAAGGGTGAAGTGTGCAGTATGTGTGAGCATCAAAATAGCAGATATGACACTCTGTATTTCAGGGTTTTCTATTGAGTATAACAGTCTCGCACTAGACAGCGGCCTTAAACTAGCACTCTTGGTATTTACATGATTTTGTAAATTATTTCATAGCTTCTTCAAAACTCCTGAAATGACAGTTTTTCATCAACTTCTGTATGTGGCCATATTATAATATACTTTTGTTTATTTATACTGTATGTAAATATTTTTTGTACATAGGGATCCTGAGGTTAAGCACAACCTGGATACAGGACTTGTGAATGCTCAAACATTTATGTAATAATCTTTCACAGTACAGGAATCTGTTATCAAAGTATCATCCATAAATTTTGCCAGTAAGGTATGTGATAATGTCTACATGGCTAATACAAAAAATAAAATGAAGTAAAACACATTGTTTATAACCACGACTGTTCCCCCTACACCACTGAGGAGCCAACCCTGGAAGCCAATTTAACGGGAAAAATCTTTATATGAATAAAATATTCAGTAGCCTTATATGGTACAGAGTTGAGGACTCTTACTGTTAAAAGTAGAGAAGTACTCCGTTCACTATATTGTATATTTTAGTATCATTACCCTCATTGGTTACGATATTGGGGGTAATGATACTGAAATATACAATATAGTGAACGACTGTTCAATATATATATGGATGGTTGTATGAGAGAGATGAAAGCCAAAGTAAATGGTCTGGAGGTGAAGTTGAGGTTGAATGAAGTAAATCGGTCCTTGGTGGCAAGTTTGTTTGCGGATGACACGGTGTTGATGGCTGAGAGTGAAAGGAATTTACAGAGAGTGGTGGACGAATTTCTGTTTGTGTGTAAACGAAAGAAATTGAAGGTGAATGTGGGTAAAAGTAAAGTGATGGTATTTGAAAGAGCAGAAACTGAAGTGATTGACTTTGCTACACCTTACAGAGTGGGAGTACCAACTGGGACGAAGTGTGAGATAACTCTGAGGGGTGAGAGGATGGAAGAAGTGAAGGAGCTTAAGTACCTGGGTACAGTTCTGTGTAAACATGGAAGTATGGAAGGAGAAATCAGGGAGAGAGCAGTGAGGGGTAGACAGGTCATAGGATCACTGGGTAGGATAATGAAGGGTAGAAGTGTGAGTATGGAAGTGAAAAGGGGACTACGAAATAGTATAATCCTGCCAACGCTGACATATGTGTCAGAGACATGGACATGGAGTAGGGCTCATCAGTCTAGAATAGGTGCAGTGGAAATGAGTTACTTGAGAGGAGGATGTGGACTTACAAGGTGGGATGGAGAAAGTAATGAGAGTGTGTATGAGAGATGTGGTATGAGTGAGAAGGCAATTGGTATTGAGTGTGGAGTGGTTGAGAGAGTGAAACGTAATACATTGAGGTGGTTTGGACATGTGGAGAGAATGCAAGGTGAGGAGTTTGTAAAGAAGGTGTATGGAAGTGAAGTTGTGGGACGTGGTGTGAGAGGCAGACCACCGGTTAGATGGCAGAACAGAATGGAAGAGTATGTACGAGAGAGAAACGTGTGGGGCAGAGGAGGGCTTGACCGAGTAAGGAGGGAGTGTTGGAACAGGGAGAACTAGAGACACTTCTGCCGTGGCCACCCCCTTGGGAGGCGTCAGAGCTATAGATAGATAGATAGATAGATCATTACCCACTATTTTGGACCATTCTAAGACACTTCATCTATGGTGTTTCTCTCGAACAATTTGGAAATTAGTCTGACCTAACCTAACCTAGACCACAGCAGACTACTGGGATCTAACCTGGGCAAACTACCGGGATATAACCGGTGTAAACTATCATAAAGTAACCAGGGCAAAATCCCTGACCTAGCCGGATGTGGTAACACTGCGCGGCCCTAGCCAAGAACGGAGTACTTCTCTACTAATAATACCCTCTTACTACATAAGACAGATAGCACTGTCAGTCAACCATCTCCCCTTAATTAACAAGAGTATTGCCTGTGGTGATGTGGGCACTGGGCAGTACTCGAAGGATTTGGGAGCTGCTTCGTTTCAATTCTTTAACTGTACCTCCTTTCCTTCTATTTTCTTTGTGCTTGCTGTCCCACTTCTATATCACCTTCTCCCTCCTCATACCATACCTACAGGGCCTTCCAGATTTAAGGCAGTCTTTTTCATTGCACGAAAACTGGTTAAGGACGTAATAAAATAGACAAGCTTCCCCACACAATACCGTTTTCTTCAATACCATCTATGTGTGTACTATTCCTGCCTATAATGGGGGTAACTCTACGAGACTGACCATATTCATACATAATATATGGTAGCCTACAATATACCTATTCTTACATGGAAAAAATATAGTATACAGGGCATAACAGCGGCATCTTAGTTTCTGTATATTCAACGATAACATCCTTATGGTTGAAGCTGTGGAATGTTATAAAATTTGTCTAAGTTGGCCCTACATGTAATTAATTGGTTATCTGGATGTAATAAGATCACAGTATGGTTGGGTCAGCATATACGTACTTTTAGTTAATAATACTTGAATAGGCTAGCTACAGAACTATTGGATTTGTGGCTGGTATATGACTGATATGACTGACTGACCATGACCACATTGACCCCGACATTCTCTATCAACGAATATGGTAAACAAGTTTCATCTAGGATTGACATTGTTGTATTTTTCTCATCACTCATTTATTATTATACAATTTTTGTTTGTTATTATCAGCACACTGGTTGCGTCATATCGAATGACATAGTATATATATATATATATATATATATATATATATATATATATACACATAGGTGTTTATCAGTTCCAAGAAGGTATTTCCGGGTTGAGAAACAGCAGAGCTAAATGGCCAACAGGTGGCATTAGTAGTATTGCAGGGTTTCGAAGGAACCCAAAAAACTTTGTAATAAATTATTGTTAACTTGTACTTAGGTGACATTATCATTATGACATTCATTAACGGTAATCAAACTAATATAACACACATAAAAAGGTTGATAAAAAAGATAATATTATGTATAGTGTAATGTGTCGAGTACATGACCCTGACTTATTAGTAAAGACTCACCCCAGTCAGTGCAGTGGTAGACAACACAGAACACACCCTGAGAGGAAGAAAGTTGATACTTGTCAGAAATGTCATACTTTACTGGCCCCACTTGGGCTTAATTTATCGTGGAGTTTGGTCTTATGTGTGTATGGTGAAGTGAGTGAGTGGTGGAGAGAGAGGTAAGATGAGTGGAGGGTGGTGGGGTGGAGCAAGAGTAGGCGGTGTTGGTGCTATGTTGGAGGAGGACCTTGCCAGGTGACGGAGTCGAGGACGACCTCACACTTCGGCCTTGATGCTGGAGGAAGGCGTATACCAGCGTGTGGCCCTCGAGTCGCCCTCACAGTCACCCACACAGTCGAGTGAACACCTACTGGACAACAAGTGTGTCCAGTCAAGTGCCAGCTCGTCCTCAGACAACATTGACGAGACCTTTGATGTGACCAACCCTAAAAACACTCAACCTAACACTAAGGTGAGTATAATTATTTTTATCCCACACATTACTTATCTACAACTCATAATTGTAAATAATGGTGTACAAGGATAGCCTATAGCAAAAGTGACCTGTGTTTATATTATTTCTCTAGGCTATCAGTATTTTTGGTTTTATTCATTTTTTCCATAATGTTGTGAGGAAATCACCAGTTTTGTACATGTTCTTAAATCCCAATGAGTGTTAGGTAAGAGTCTGTGTATTAGGGGTTTGAATGGGGAGGGAAAACACAGCAATTAGAATAATTGGTAAATTTTCTGAGTTACATATGTGCGAGATTATCAGACAAAGCATAGTTTTGGTATTATTACAGAAGTACTGTGTTCTTGGCTAGGGCCGCAGAGTGTTACCACATCTGGCTAGGTCCCGGGAATTTGCCCCGGTCACTTTATGATACCAGTAGCTTACACCGGTTATATCCCAGTTTAAATCTCAGTATGACAGACATATAGGACTGACATAGTAACTGGCATGGTCTTAGAGGTGGGGATCACACAAGAGAAGCCCACTTCTCATTTCCCCACTATCTCTCGATTAGGTAAGTAGTTTGCCCAGGTTAGGTCCCAGTAGTCTGCTGTGGTCTAGGTTTAGTTAGGTCAGGTTAGGTGACCACAGTTTTTCCTATAGTTTTTCATGTGATTCATTTGATTTCAGCATCCATTTATTGTGCAAATATCCTGTTTTGGCCATACTCCATCACACATCTGTTGGTAAAAGTTGGTTCGGGTTTTCCAATTTTTGGCAAGTACAAATAGTATTTATTTTAGAATTAGGCAGATCTAACCTAACCTAATCTGGACTGTGACAGACTACCAGGACCTAACCTTAGCAGACTACTGGAGGTTGCGCAATGTAAAACCTGTATCAAACTTACGGAAATTTGACTATAAGAATCTATATCACAGTGAAAATTAGATATCTTGCACATGTGTAATTCGGAAATAATTCCCAATAGGCCTAATCTGTTGTAACACTTCCTAGTTACAAATGTGTGAGTTTGTCAGACAAAACCTAACTTTTCTTAATGTTTTCATGTGATTCATGCAATTTTAACATTAATTTATATTGAGGAAATATCCTGATTTACCCGGGTCATACACCATATCCCTAATAATCTTTTGGGAAGAGCCTGGCTATTTGGGGTTTTGGGTGTTGGAAAGCATATGGGGTGATATAAGCAGCAGTTAATTAATAATTGTGAAATGAAAAAAATTCGAAAGTTGAGAACTCGAGCCAATTTTTCAAATTAAGATGTAAAATGAAAGAAGTACCGGTAGGAAAATTTGAGAATTTCAGAATTAACCCAACTACCCGACCTATGCAAATCTGACCCATGGCAATTTTCTGGGACCTAACTTTATAAAAGTTGAAAAAATCCAGATAGAGCCTACCCATTTTTCCATGCTCACCAAGAGTCATGAAAAAATAGTTTTGAATTAACATAAAACACATGATTGTTTTTATATCAGTTAAGTACAAAGGATATTTAGATTGTAATGATTTCTAGCATGAGTTATAAGGGGGAGGCGTCCCACCTCACAGGACCTTGAGATATGGACATGTTCTCTATTGTCCACAGATTGCAGAGTCTATCTGTTACATAGACAAATGATTAGGAGGGAGGAGATAATGGCATCTGATAAGATCTTGACAGGTTTTAACTGTTCTTGCTATTCGGGAAAATAGTCAAAATAACGCATCATGTGCTGATTGCATACGGTACTCCCAAGTTCATTAATGGAGAAAAAAAAGAACATCATCAATGACTGTCAAGCCTCCAACTAGGCTACATTATTATCTATACAAAATTGTATAGGCTATATATATATAGTATATACAGGGTGTATCGCGACGTATATCATTAACTTACACTAGAGATATAAAATATAATTTTGATTATATTTTGTTCTATAAAGTATGCTGTGTGTGATCTCAGTAAAGTACAATGAATACTGATAAAAACTATTTTAACTTGTGTTGTCAAATGGCGGTGAGCATTGGAGGGAGTGGTAGCCTAATATGGTTTTCGGACCAAAGAGGCCTTATTTATTTCATCTTAATAAGTTTTATCATGATTGCAATATTTATGTGATGTTCTATAACGTACATTGAATCATATTTTCAATGCAGAGGGATAATACCAGGCCCCTATAAATAATATTCGACGAAATATGATTAATATCTTTTGGAGGTTAGGTAAACTTTACCGACATAATGCCAGCTGCAAGTCTTAGCATTTCCCTACATTTCACGGATTTTCTTCTTATACAGGCCTGGTATTATCCCTCTGCATTGAAAATATGATTCAATGTACATTATAGAACATAACATAAATATTGCAATCATGATAAAACTTATTAAGATGAAATAAATAAGGCCTCTTTGGTTTGAAAACCATATTAGGCTACCACTCCATCCGATGCTCAGCGCCATTTGACAACACAAGTTAAAATAGTTAATATCAGTATTCATTGTACTTTATTGAGATCACACACAGCATACTTTATAGAACAAAATATACTCAAAATTATATTTTATATCTCTGGTGTAAGTTAATGATATACGTCGCGATATACCCTGTATATTGATGATGGTGCTGATAGGTTTTGATTTGTAGCAAGTAATTTGCTTAAGATAAAAGAATATGCTTCTTTGTGGTTAGAGACATCTGTAAACCTTGCAGATTGCTTAACCACTACAAGTAGAGCTTGGATTCTCAACCAGAACTGCTGTATACTTGCTGGTAAGGCTGTGTAAGTTAGGTAAAATGAAAATAATAATTTTTATTTGATAACAGTATGAAATTTTATTTCTGTTCACCTTGTGTAGGTGTAGATATTCTGTCTTAGGCTGTCTATCTGTTACCAGTTGCCTTATGTCTTTAATGCGGTAATCATGAATAAATAGCCCTCTTGTTCCCTGCGAAAATATAGTTACATCGCATTTGAGTGATGACGTTTGTTGATAGCATTTCACAACTGCTTCTTCAGATTTGGCTACAGCTTACTGGACCCGGACCATCATAAGGCTGGAAACTGCTTCTGCTGGTCAGAGGCCCCTTGGTCTGAAGAAGCAGTGGCAAAATGTCAACAAAGGTCTCTCCTCTTGTTGTGTTAATTTAATGTTTTGCAGTGTGTCTATATGCATCTTACATTACAAACTTTTTCCTCATGTTTGGCTCCTCAGTTTATGGGATATTGGGCTTTCCTCAATACTGCACTGCTTTCAGGTCTTTGGTGACTCTGGGAACTTGATTATTGATTTCATTCAGTTATGTATTCTGATTTTTATGTTTCTTTCCCTTGAGTTTGGTCAAACTTTTATGCTCATACAGTACATCCTGTTGTCCCATCCTTTATTATATGAGCAGAGTATTGTACACTATTGTTATTTGAATCTCTTCTGTTCTTTATTACTCTTTTGACAGAAATAGTTCTCTGAAATCTGAAGAAATTATTTGATTGGCTAGAAATAACATGCTGCCTAAGTATAACATACGGTAGGTCATTAAATTCATGGCAAAGTGTGAATGCTTTGGTAGACCTCCAATTTGTTCACCACATCTCAGGTCCTTTAACAACACACCATGTGCAGTTGCCTGCAAGAGTTCTGATACTCAAAAGAGCAACTAATTAATGCTTGTATTCATGCACTCTACTCTTATGACAATATTGCTTTGGTAAGTGAGATCCTGAATAACACAAATAGACTTACTACCACAAATACTACCCATACTTTAACAGAGATCATGGAACAAGCAAGATAAAACTTTTTTTCTAATTCCTCTGCTGTACCAAAGCAGAGAAATGTTGTCTAACAGGAGGGATACAAGAGAATTTTATTGTTTTAACTTTGTTTTTTCCTCCTCCCCTCTTCATCCATATAAAAAGGAAGACTTTACTACTATACCCATAATAATTAAAATTGAATTGAATTATTGGGACTATAGAATGTTTAGTACAATAATGTTAAGAAAATAAAATTGTTAGATTAAAAAATACTATAGTAATAAAAGAATACAATACTGTAGATTGATTATAATAGAGAAAACAACTGATTAGAATATAATAGAAGAGAATGGAATTATTAGAACAAAGAATAGAATACAGTGCATTAATATTATTTGAGAAACAGCCCCATTCTCCGGCAGGTCAAAATGGCAAGTGTCAAGCGGAAATGGCAGATATTTCCCGGGCGCAACAAGTTCTGTTGTGATGGTCGGCTGATGATGGCACAACAGACAGGCATCTTCTACTTCACTGTCGGCCTCATCGTGGTCACTAGCGTACTATTCTTTGTCTTTGAGTACGTATTATATTCCTTACTGTTCTTATGGTTTAAAAAAAGTATAGGCCCTATCTGATATTATAAGTTTGAGGGCACAGGAGGTGAACCAGCACTTTGTAAATGTAATCATTTCCTGTTATTGAGCTGCCGAGTTGATATGGAGTATAACTTTCAGAAGGATCTTGGTCACTATGCTGTATATCACAACCATGTTCCTCCCTTAATATTTTCTTTAGGTCTCTTCCTTCCCTAGTGAGATAATATGAAATATGGATTAATTTTCCTAGTTGAGGTATGGGGTGGGTAGTTGTAGAACAGATATTTTACTGATGATTACACTCAGAGATGGTAATTCTATTCTTAGCCCTTCCAAACTGGCAGGGAGGTGTGGGCAAGAAGAAACATATTATACCTGATGCCACCTTTGGGCTTCATTCAGTGGTTGAAATGACTGGACAAAAATATAAAATACTCACTTTAATTCAGCTAATTGTATACTGTACGTTGGTTTGATGAGTAACCTCTCTGTAGCAAGTTCTAACCAGTCTCAATTAGCCTTCAGAATATTGAGTGTCTATTTGTTTACTATGAGTATGTGACCTTGGGAAAATGAATGCATATTTGCCAAAATAACACAGTAAACATTTTGGGGTCAAGAATATTAAAATGTCTTTCCTTGCAGCTGCCCATTCCTGGCCATCAACTTGACGGCTGCAATCCCAGCGGTTGGGGGCTTGCTGTTCATCTTTGTCATGTCGGCTCTCTTCCACACCTCCTTCACCGACCCTGGCATCATTCCCCGCGCTACAGCTGAGGAGGCCATATACACCGAGAAGCAGATAGGTAATGGTATTGAATGTGACATCTTTGTGTTTTATAATTTACTTTACAGTACATGTACTTAACCCATTACTGGTACTGATCTGGTGTATAGATCTAAATTTTTCAGTATTTTTAAAGGTCTTGCAACTTCAAGTCTACTTGACAGTGGTCTGGTTAGACTAGGCAAATCATATGAATGTGTGACATCCATGGACACAATATACAGTGTATTTGTGTAGCAATTTTGTCCTTGGCTAGATAGAGTGAAAGATAGCTACAGTATATACCAGTGCTGATGTGTTTTGTATCATGTTAGGTAATTTTGTTGGTCATGTCTGCAGAGGTGCCCAACTCTGGCAACGGTCCTCGCCTGCGGCCACCTCCACGTACCAAGGAAATCTGTGTCAATGGTGTCACAGTGAAACTCAAGTACTGCTTCACCTGTAAGATTTTCAGACCACCCAGAGCTTCCCACTGTTCCATCTGTGACAACTGTGTTGGTGAGTATGCAATCAATCAAAGTCAACTTTTTCAACTGTTCATGGTTAACTTTTCATAATCAGTTATGTACAGTCGGCAAAAAAAGTTTCGTTACCATCCCTAAAACAGTGTGATGTAATGTTGGTACACCTGACTGGTGAGTGTCGTACCTCCGCCACCCTCCGGCCTCCATAAGTCCGTGCCCCTGGCCACTGCCCCTCAGTGTGTCATGGGCAGCCAAGTAGGAATGACGTTTTTTTTGGGTATTTCACGGTTATTTTTGTTCTAAAATACTCAAACGTATTTCCTTATGTTTAATAATGAATAGTTAAATGGTAAGAGTTCTTCAACACTCAAAATTTAATTTAAAATCAGCTAAACTTTTGATATAAAAAAGTTGACACTGCCGGGGCAATGACAATTCCCGTCCAGCATGTCCCGGATGACACGAGTCACAGCTACCCAGTCAGCGGAGTACCAACCATACCGGGCTTACCCATGTTAAAATTAACCTAGGGGTGGTAACGAAACTTTTTTTGCCGACTGTACATTTATCACAACTAGAATTCTGACGAAAAGAAAATGATTGAGGAGTAATTTAGGTACTGTATATACAGTATCTTTGCATTATTACCTCTCCCAATGAAGTTGGAGATTACTGTATATAATTGCTTCCAATTGTCTGTCTTTCTGTCTGTCTGTAAGCAAGATACAGTACTATATCTTAAAAAGTTATGAATCAATTTTCATGAAATTATATGGGTAGTTAAAATACAGTACTGTATGTGCCAAGGAGTTTGGAAGGAGCTGAGATATGGGTGGTTCTGACCATAAACAGTCATGGCCTGGTGTGTATGGGCTTTGAAAATATATGGTGTCTCTGAATGCCCTTTTAGTATACAGTAAAACCTCTTGGAGAGCGGTTTCTCGGATAGCAACAGGATAGAAACATTTCCAGGCATGGCGGATAGCAATTAATGCACTTGGGATAGCAAGCAGGGCTTCCATGATCTCCGAAAATATTACCTTAGAATGCCAGTTTTACCCTAAATTACTAAGTTTTACCTTAAAAAGTTGGCAAATCGTTGAATAATAGTCATTTAGGATCATATATAAGATAAACTAAAATAGATTACATATATATATTGCCACAACCAGTGGCCTGCATCAAGGTAGCTGAGTTATGCCCCGATACACTGGATTATGGATAACTTGATGAGTTTAGTCAAATTACAAAGCACTGTAAATATGTAACCTCAGTATTAATTAACTTCCGACTTTTTTGTTCATGTCTACAATAGCTTTGTTTATTATTTTTTATTTTTGATAGATTTTGACACATTTATATAAAAAAATTTGCCCTAATATTACCCCAAATTTGGCATTACCCTAATTACTACCCATAGAGGGTCTTATTAACCTAGTTTATTTTACCCTAAAAGGGAAGCACTGATAGCGAGGCTAATCGAACGGACTATGGGCGGTGGTGTTGCCAATACCGGATATTGGCAACTCTGACGCCACGCTCATAGTGATAGTCAATGTTTCTACTGTTGTTCCCATTGTTTTAAACTATAAAGTCACTTATTGTTGGCTCTTGTTTCTGAAGTGGTGTCCATGTGTTAAGGCTGCTGGATTCTGTACTGTAGGCTAATAGCTAAACATGGCACTGGCATTGCTAGTAAAAATGAGGGAGACTGACGCTATACTTGTCTCATCATGTCACATCAATAAATGCACTCTAAACCTGTACAAGGTAATTTTATATACTGTACCTTCTGGCATGTCAAATATGTTTACTTTTAAGTTTGTATATGTGTGCTTGGTTATATATGGTATAGGTACAAATTTAAAGTTGGGGGTAATTTGAAAAAGTGTCCAGACTACTTTGATTTATTTATATTTAAACTTTGCCCCACGGATAGCAGTTTTATGAATAGCAACTATTTCGCTAGACTACATGTGTCACTATCTGCGAGGTCTTACTGTACATAGTATTGTGGCTCAGAAGAGATGCTGTACAAAGTTCTAATGAGGTGTGTGGGTTCTCTCCTGCAGAACGTTTTGACCACCATTGTCCATGGGTGGGGAACTGTGTTGGTAGGAGAAACTACCGGTATTTTTACCTCTTTATTATATCATTGGCTTTCCTGTGTGTCTTCATCTTCTCATGTGTCATCGCACATCTCGTCATTTGTAAGTACCGTTATTTTTCCTCTATTGTAGTGCTTTATTTTTATCTGGTTGAAATGTACCTACTCTTTTCTACCTGATATCATTAAATACCTACTGTAATTATGCAAAAAGCTTGGTTCAGTTTATCTTTGTTTACAATACAGGTATCCCTCATTTATCATTTAGAGATTATGTTCCTGGAAACTCCCCATGTAGAGGGGTATTGCCTGTAGTGATATGGGCAATACTTTAAGGGTTTTGGCGCCCCTTCGGCCCCAGCCACTAGCTTTCAGTTCTTCAACTGTTCCTATTTTCTTTCTATATCCTTCCTACTGGCTGTCACACCTCTCTTATCACCTTTTTCTGGCGCTATATAACCTCTCTATTGCGGCACTTAATATTAGTCAATCAATTCTAGAAACCCTAATACTGAATTAAATTAATTAATATTAAGCAAGTTTGTTATAGCAAAAATTAGTGGATATGTATCCCTGGACATTTGTACCCACATGACATTAGCTCCTAGCCTACACCCTCTCTATCTTTACCTTTGACACCTCACTTCCATGCTCACACTTTTATCCTTCATGGTTCTCACCAGTGTGATCCTATGATCTGTCTCCTGTGCACTCCACTAAAATTAATATGTACTGAAAATTGCAGGTTAGTGTAATAATAGAATAGACGAAATTATTAGCATGAAACAGGTTTGGGTGTTTTTTATTGGTACAGTATATCGAAATGACATTGAATGAGGTAAAATTATATTAGGGATACCTGTATCTTTAACAGAATAAACAAGAAATGAGATGTTGAGGTCGTTGCATTTATGCCAAATAAAAAAACGAACTACCGGTATAAATATTTGGTTTTGACACCTGCTGCTTCTAAAGTAATCTTAGCCCTCTGGAAATATGTATTTAAATAATAATTATTCATTGTGTAAAATTGTGTATTATGATGGTTATTAATACTTGAGATTTTGTGTAAATCTCTTTTCTGACACCAAAATTGATATAAAAGGTATAGATAATGAAGTACAGTAATGACATGATTATAATACTGTATACTAGCTAGGCTATTGTTACTCTGAGGTATTGATTGGGAGTAATCATCATCTTTACTTTCAGACATGAATAAAGAAAGTCAGACCTTTATGGTAGCAATTCAGAAAAACCCAGCATCAGTCATAGAGGGAGTTGTGTGCTTCTTCTCAGTGTGGTCTATCCTGGGCTTGGCAGGTTTCCACACTTACCTCACAACTTCTAATCAAACCACAAATGAAGATGTGAGTATTGATTATAATTATTATTACAGTATAATAGTATACTGGTAATCTAGTGGGCAGAGTGTTTGGCTGGAGTCCCTCATCAGGTAATCTTGCTTAAGTTCAAGAATCTCTGAGGTAGCCAGGAAGTTTTTCACTCATGTCATGCCACCACTGGGAATTGGTTGGCTACCCTTCATTAAATGTTATAGCTAAGGTAGCCCAGCCTCAGGCCCCTACATTTCTGATTGTGGTATTGTGTAACATGGATGTTATCCTTGACTTTATTGGGTATATTACAGTACTGTATATAGTGTGGAACTGTAAACATGTATGACATTTTAATGTAGTTAATGCCAGTGATTAAATCTGCTTATGAAATGTTGGTGTTTGAAAAAACATAGATTAATAATATATATTATGACAACATTTTATTGAAAATTTTATTTTTGATTGCTTATGTAGACCAGGAGGTCTACGAGCTTCACGTCCTCTTCAGACAATACCTGAATTTCATATGTAAAAATATATTAGTGACTACTTGAATGATCAAGATATACGGCCAATTTCTGCAGTTCCAGATCTATACCTTAATATATGTATTAAAAGTATTGGCTGTGTCTAGCCATGACTAGGTCTAATACTTCCTGGTCAGAAATTATGCATCACGAGTGTATGATGACAAGAGTCTGTACAGTATTATAATTTAAAGATTTTAGCATAACCTATTTTATGAAAAATAATGTATATCAGGTCCATTGTAACAGGATTTTTAAAACTCTCTCTTCCAGATAAAAGGGTCATTCTCAGCGAGAAGTGGCCAGGCAAACTTCAACCCGTATGGCTATGGAAACTTTTGCTTGAACTGCCTTGCTGTGTTGTGTGGTCCAGTACAGCCGAGTCTCCTTGGTAAAATGCTTGACATAACTGTTCACATAATTAAACAGGAATGATTGAAGTGTGGAAGCAGTTGTTGAGTGAAAGGATGAGAGGGGAAACATTGTTGGCACGCATGGGAATGGAGGCCAGTGGTAGATGGCTAGACAGTGGTAGTGAGATTAAGGGTGGGAAAGGCTCTGTGTATAAGTGAAGTGTTTGCAGAAATGCAGATGTACTGGGGAGAGGCAATAATGGAGTGGATGTTATTTAAACAATATAGCATGGCCTAAAAACAGAGATGTGCCGGAAGATTGAAGGATAGCAATAATTGTGCCAATGTACAAGGATAAAGGAAGTTGGGATGAGTGTGGTATCTCTTGAGGGATATCCCTGCTGATTGTGCCACATAAGGTGTATGAAAGAGTTCTTTCTGAGAGATAAATTAATGTAGAAGCAAGGAGGTTTCAGGTGGTGTGTGTGGTGGGAGAAAGTTCTCATTTCATCTGTTCTTTGCATGTCTACATGACTGGATTGGCTGTCATCATGTTCTGAGTCTCAGATGTACTGATGACAGAATTGGCATGGTTGCTAATTTCTTCTAGCTCTTTTAGATTATTTTGTGTACAGTATTTTTGTTATTTTTAACATACAGTACTACAGTATACAGTATTGTATGGTATATACTGTATACTGTAAATGAATCTGGGTGAGTGATTATTAAGTGTGTATATGAGTAATTTTGAACTTTGGGAAGCAATTGAGATTCTGAAAGGCTCAGGAATCATGTATTTTTGCAAGTTGAGGACTGCCTGTATGATGATGAGGCCATGTGATCCTTCTAACCTTTCAGTTTCAAATTTTTTTTCCCTTTTAGCCATTTTGCTCTCGCTCATACCATTCTAAGCATTTCTTTCCTTTACACCTCTTCATCCTATTCATCCTGCTATCCTCCTCATAATGTTCTTTGCAGTAAGCCTGTTCCAACCTTTGGACCCCTTTTCAGCTATTACTTAACTTTTGAATGAATTTTGAACCCTACTGACCATTCCTTACCCTTACAGACCGGCGAGGTGTTGTGACTATGGAGTACCTCAACAGCACACAGGGAAAGGTTGGAGACACCCAGGTTCCATCCAGAAGTTATGGCACTGTTTATACTGCCCAGCCCACGGTTAGTACTAAGTACTAAACTCGCACACACACACACAGAGTCATGCTCATACACATGATCACACAACATCCCATATGGGACTAAAATCTTAATGATTGTGATTGATTGGTAATTTAATTTTAGTCTGAATGCTGCTGTCGGGTTCGTATTTACTTAATTTCTAGCTTTTCAAGCGTTTTTCGTGTAAAATTAAAAGGAAGCTGATAATTTTGTGGGCTTGGAAGGGGAGTGAATGTGTGATCAATTATATTGAATATTTCTATCCTTTCCTCTTATCTGATTTTGTTTTTTCATGCTGTCTCTGGGGTCCCCCTACTCCATGATAAAAGGGAAATGGGGTATTGATGATGATAAAACAAAGGCTTGTTTCCTATGCAGTAGAATATTGGTACAATGCAAGATAATTTCCAATGTTAACCACTGTTATTCAGGCTTGCATTTACGGTATTTCAAAGGTGTTTATAGAAGTGAAGATAAGTGGCAACCCCTTATGATATGAAAACAGTTTGAGGACTGAGTGATGGTTTGTCTGACCATATGATTGTACTGTGTATATGTTTAATCAAATATTTACAATGTGATTATGACGTATCCATTAGTTGTAGTTGTCTCTTTATGTCTTTGTTAAATCAAAACCAGTAATTTTGAATTTTCTATTGCAAAGTCACTGTACAACTGCAATGCCTGTAGTGTATATAGGTTTTTGTCTTTAAGGATACTGGTTTATATCTGCACCCAACTCAAACTTTTCCTGTTTGATATGTGTCTTACATCACTTAATTTTTTATTAACTGATTAATATGTTATCAGTTACATCCTAAACATTGTATATTACAGTTTGGTAAGTACGGTGAGGGTGATCTAAGTGAGAGTTTTAATATTAGTGTAGGGCTGAGACAGAGATGTGTTATGTCACCATGGTTGTTCAATATATATATGGATGGTTGTATGAGAGAGATGAAAGCCAAAGCTGAGGGTGAAGTTGAGGCTGAATGAAGCAAATTGGTCCTTGGTGGCAAGTTTATTTGCGGATGACTCTGTGTTGATGGCTGAGAGTGAAAGGAATTTACAGAGAGTGGTGGACGAATTTCAGTCTGTGTGTAAACGAAGGAAACTGAAGGTGAATGTGGGTAAAAGTAAAGTGATGGTATTTGAGAGCAGAAACTGAAGTGATTGACTTTGCTACACCTTACAGAGTGGCTGTACCAACTGGGACAAAGTGTGAGATAACTCTGAGGGGTGAGAGGATGGAGGAAGTGAAGGAGTTTAAGTACCTGGGTACAGTTCTGTGTAAACATGGAAGTATGGAAGGAGAAATTAGGGAGAGAGCAGTGAGGGGTAGACAGGTCATAGGATCACTGGGGAGGATTATGAAGGGTAGAAGTGTGAGTATGGAAGTGAAAAGGGGACTACGAAATAATATAATCCTGCCAACACTGACATATGCATCAGAGACGTGGACATGGAGTAGGGCTCATCAGTCTAGAATAGGTGCTATGGAAATGAGTTATCTGAGAGGAGCATGTGGACTTATTAGGTGGGATGGAGAAAGTAATGAGAGTGTGTATGAGAGATGTGGTATGAGTGAGAAGGCAATTGGTATTGAGTGTGGAGTGGTTGAGAGAGTGAAACGTAATACATTGAGGTGGTTTGGACATGTGGAGAGAATGCAAGGTGAGGAGTTTGTAAAGAAGGTGTATGGAAGTGAAGTTGTGGGACGTGGTGTGAGAGGCAGACCACCGGTTAGATGGCAGAACAGAGTGGAAGAGTATGTACGGGAGAGAAACGTGTGGGGCAGAGGAGGGCTTGACCGAGTAAGGAGGGAGTGTTGGAACAGGGAGAACTAGAGACACTTCTGCCGTGGCCACCCCCTTGGGAGGCGTCAGAGCTATAGATAGATAGATCATTACCCACTATTTTGGACCATTCTAAGACACTTCATCTATGGTGTTTCTCTCGAACAATTTGGAAATTAGTCTGACCTAACCTAACCTAGACCACAGCAGACTACTGGGATCTAACCTGGGCAAACTACTGGGATATAACCGGTGTAAACTATCATAAAGTAACCAGGGCAAAATCCCTGACCTAGCCGGATGTGGTAACACTGCGCGGCCCTAGCCAAGAACGGAGTACTTCCCTACTAATAATGTGAGGGGCAGAGGGAGGCTTGACCGAGTAAGGAGGGAGTGTTGGAACAGGGAGAACTGGAGGCACTTCTGCCGTGGCCACCCCCTTGGGGGGAGTTCCCGGAGGGAACGAGGCGTCAGAGCTATAGATAGATAGATAGGTAAGTACGGTAATTTGTGGAACAATAATTTAGTACTATAGCCATGCATTCGTCAGAATCGCTTCTCCCAGTTAAAGTAGGACCTTTTGAAAATTATGAGCAAGCTAGTGACTTAAAGATGACCCTCTCACTCAGAATGGCTTGGTGGCCCCCCGTGCTGGACCAGAGAACTTGCCTCTGGGTGGCCACAAGGGGAGTACAGCATCACCCTCACCAGCAGCAGCAGCAGTGGGTAGCATCACTGCTACACCCACCATGGAGGCTCCAGCACCTACATCATTGAAGAAGAAGGCTCTAGCTGCTCAGTCTGTCAACGGTAGGTGTTCAGCATTCAGATTATGTAACGTGTGTACTCTCTTGCTGGTAGTCCACTGAGGTTGCTCTCATGTCCTCTTCTCTCCATTTGATTCCCTTAGCAAGAAATTTCACCTCAGTCCTCAGGTAGCCTTGTGATTTTTTTGTATTTTATCTTTCTCTTAATCCTCAACTTATGTTCTGTTTGTACTCTTAATATTTTCTTCTCCCAGACATAAACTCCAGCTCAGTTCTCAGGTGTTCTTCCGTTTTCAAAATCTCACACTAGCCTCCTTTTCAGGTGTTTAGTAGCCTTGTACTTTCACCATTTTTATGTGTCATCTGCTCAATATCTTTAATATTTTGGGACATAGTTATTGTCAATGATGTCGACAGTTGGTTTTTCATGATATTATGTTTACAGTGGAGTTGAGTAATGTAGAAGTTTATAACTTGGAAAGAGAAGATTGATATAATATTGTCCTGTTAATCAGTGGAAGAAAGGTATGAACATGTAGAGAAACTGTAGCATTACCTGTATATATATTAGGAGTTGTGAGAATACAGTGCATCTACAGTCTTAAAGGGTATGGATTTTGTTAGTAAAACTGGAGGCTTTGATTCTTCCAAGCTGCAACAAAGCAGTCTCTATACTTAGTGAGTCTGTTTTGTGGCATAGTTTGATGTATTCAGTTGCCTACAATTTGCTGGCAGTATCATACCCACATAACAGGTATGAGGATGATTGATATTAAGGTAAAGTAATGTTATAGAATTTACATATTAAAATTTAATACAGTATTGTGCTGCTTTAAATTTGGAGGTAGTAGCCAACATATGAAGTTAACATATTGATGATGAAGTGGAAGCCATCAATTCCTTCAAAATGTGCAGAGAAGCAAGTAGCCTTATTATGGTTAGTCTGTTTTGTGAAACATATCTGGTAACCTCTAACCTACCAGGATCTTACAGAATAAAAAGATCAAGTTTTCTTATACATTAAAAGAAAAAATTAAACTACATTTAAAGTTATTTTGGAGGAAGTTTTTTGTTATTTTTCCTACCAGAAAAAACATCTATAAATAAGAAAGTATCCTTATGTAAGTAAGTAACAGTTGTATGGTTTGACACTGAAAGGAGACGCAGCCTACTGAAGCATGTAGAGGAAGGGAGGCATGCTGGTGGTGTGGGTGAAGGATAGTTGACTTTTGCATGATATGAACAGGGGCTGTAGACAAATAAACACACTCTACTGTTGTATGTTTTTGCTGTCACTGGCTATAAATGTACAAATCCCATATCAGAAACGGTAACCATTATTGTTTGAGGAGTTACAATAGTAGGGATGCATTGACCAGACAATGACAAAAATTTATTTAGTAACCAGGCACTTACTCCCTTAAGCCTAGTGTACACATAAGCGAATTTGCTCCTGAAGCCGTCACGATTAAGCGAACTGTCAAAAATCAGGGACCTGGTACAGTCTGTCAATGATGCACGTACCCCACCCTCGCTCAGTTACTCGCAGTTTTAGCTGGTAAAATCTGGAGTAGTAAGCAGGGTTATCTTACAGTGGTTGTGATTAGTCGATCTAATATCTGCTGTAAGATCCCACTGCTTTCTACTCCAGATTTTACCAGCTAAAACTGCGAGTAACTGAACGAGGGTGGGGTACGTGCATCATTGGCAGACTGTACCTGAATTTCAGATTTTTATATGTTGCAATGACCTTCCGTAGGTGCTACTGCGGTAGATCTGCGGTGTATCATGAATGTTCCGAGTTATCTGCGGAATAACGCAGGTGCACCAGCGTACATAGAAATGCCACTTTGGATATATATGCAAAAGTATTAAAGTTATCCTTATAAACACTGAGATGCAACTAAATAATGACTTCCCCAACAATTTAATGTTTTTGGGAATAATTGCATGTAAACGATTAGGAAATAGTGGTGGGCATAATCAATTATGCTTTGATTACTGGTTGAAAATATCTGTAATAGATTAATTTTTTGAGTAACCGATTACTGTGTAAATGCCTACTGATAACTGTATATTTCAGTGTACAGTATATTTATAGTATTATATTTGAGTTGTCATTAAAGAGAAAAAAGATTTACATATAATTCTACCGTAAAAATTAACTTTTTTTGATGATATACAAGATAAATCATATACAGGTACACAAAACACATAAAGAGTCCGTGTTTTTTCTCTGACCGTAGAATGTTGAGGTAATAAATCCAAACTCACGATCAAGAACCTCACACTAGACTCTAGAGCGACATGTCAGAGTTGCCGAGGAAGTGCCGGGGCGACATCCCCGGTCTACCCCCTACTTATCCCCGTCCCACCCTCGACATTAAACTATATATATTTTTTGAAATGTGTATGTATTTGTGTCACCAGTATGTCCCAAGATACAACGACGGTTCACTGGTGATGCTCCCACGGTGTTTGCACGGTCACATAGAGGTCGCGGGTGTATCGAAACATTTTTTGTACCAGCGGTGCAACATAATGCCGGGGGAAGGCCACAGATGAGCCGTAGGTGCACCTGCAGTTCCTCTACAACTTTTTTTTATTCGGCATCTGGCACGAAAAGTTGGGATGCCCACCAACTTTTCATGGCACGACACGAACTGCTGGTGAAGCACCCAAATCGCCGTGGAAGGACCCGAATAAGGATTTCATTCAAAATTTTCCTTATTTTTAGCGACATCGGGAGCTTAAAGCTATTCGCGTATGTGTAAACCGAGCTTAACATCAGCCTTGAAGCCATACACACTAAGAGGCTTCATGTACCCTACAATCTACAGAGGTATCATGCCTGTCATTACCATTACCATGCTGTCTATTACAAATAACCTAGTTTCATTTCATATATATTATTTTGAAAAACAGATTTAAGAAAAACAACAGGACTCAAACGTTCGGCTATGGAAATATGCATGAGTGTGCTGTTTTGTTTTTTCTGATGACCCTTATTATATTCAAGATTTAAGAAGTTACTCATTGCAAGTCATGTACGAAAATTATGAAATTGTTTTCAGTACTGCTATCATTTTGATTATATGAGCCTTTTAAACTTACAGTATTCTCTGGATATGGTACTATTTCATTTTGGTGATAAAAGTATGTTAAATGTAAAGTACAGTATTATTTCCATCAAATGGTACTGGTCAATGATGCATGTTGGCACACATACAACATCACAGATGAACACCATATGTTAATAGCCAGTAGAGTGTGATTATACATTTGTAGGTATTTTGCTATGCAATTGCAACTTACCATATTCTTGTAAAGTTATATTATTGCAGTAAATCGTGATATCTAACATTTTTCAATTCCTGGTATTAGTTTTAATCATAACTTTGGTTACCATTATGATCTAAATAAACATATCCCCTCAAATTACTGTACAGTACTACACTTTAACACACTTGGTGTTCAATGGACTTGTATGTCTGTTATGTCATTTTGTGTTTGTTCTGTGGCTCGTACCAAGGTTAGTTGAATTGATGTTTATGAGGGAAAGTTGAGAATTTCATGGATGAATGAGTGTGAGGTTGACCCATTTTACTCAGTTTATCTGTCCCTCCTGTTATTCTGAATTTTATTTCTCTCATCTCTGCCGCTGGAGCACCCCCCCCCCCCCCAACCCTTTGAAAAAGAAGAAATGGTTTATTGATAATGATGTCTGCATTTTTATCACCTTGCTTTACTTCTCAGAAAATATGCAGTGTTAGAATGTGCCAGTCAGGAGTGAATAATGTATATGAACCTCAAAGAATTGTGATAATTAATTCAAAAGATAAATACTGTATATACGACATAATTGCTTGTCGAAGGTTCTGCACAGGTGTTAGAGCCTCTCCACCCCTTGAAAAAAGGGAAATTGGATATTGATTATGATGATTTGAGCCCAAGAAGGTACTCTCACAGAGGTTATTTCTCTCTATTCTTAGTTTCGGTTCCATCACAAGAACAGTAAAAGTTTGCTTTATAAATATGTATAAAGGTGATCATCTTGGTTGTTAAAGGTTACAACTTTGCTCCAACAAGACTAGTGTTTGATTGTCAGAATAGTGAGATATACTTTAGTCCTTTTTACCCTGATGACTATAAAAATCTATTGTATAATTATTGCCTATCATAACTTTCTCTGGGATTGGTCAAAGCTGGACATCAATGTTTAGGAGTCGGGCATTAGGCAGGCAGATGCAAAATAGACGGCTCTAGGATAATAGCAATGAACATTTACTATCAGTCTAATAACAAGTATTATAGCTGATTGAATGAGTGCTTAAAATAAACACTCTATGAGAAGGAGCCTTGAAAATTATTTTGTTCACTTTAGGTTATACATGTATTAAGAACATTCTTGGACTATGCTTGGTATGATGGCTCCAATTAGTAGTGTTAAGGCTCCTCCTCACATGGTATTTATGTGGTCTGTATGTGCTACACTCTTCGTTGTGACTGAGTGAGAGTTTGTGTCCATAAGGTTATGGAGGAAACTTTCGTGTTGCCCCGGCTGCCTATGAGCTCCCTGCCCCCTGGTTTACTCAGTCCGACACCTACTACTACCTCATCTGAGTGTGGTAGGCAGGCAACAGCTCCACACTAATTTAGGGGTACAGTAATGTTTCAACACCTCAATACATACTACTAATATAGTTGCACAAGGGCCATATGCAAGGAAAGTCATGGGCAAGGTGATGACAATAACCATTATGATGGCTCCTTGTGGTGTCTATTGAACCTTCTTACTGGTCAATGTCATATTTTAGCCCTTGACTTTTCTTTCATGTGACCCAAACACTCAGCTTTCACTGTATGTACCCCACCTGATGACATAAATTTTGCATGGAAAAATGACTGTTTAATCAACAGTTTAAAATTATTCCTGTACCCAATTATGGTTTTACCTATACTTTCAAAATTTTTATCACTTATTGTGAAGAATGTTGTCATAGTTTTATATCACCAACATTTTCATTTTAATCAGGTGAACCTTGAGAATACAGCACCCCAAGCATTTAGTTTCATTCTTGAAGGGCACACTAATTATTTTGATAGGTTGCACAGCAATTGTTTATATTGAATAGCATGCCATAGTTATCATAATTGACTTCCTTGGTTTTAAAACTTATAATTTTTGATAATATGTTTCTTGTTTGCCTTGGGATTAATTTGTAATCTCATTAAGTGAAGAATTTGATAAACAAGAAAGTTTTAGACTACAGTACATACAGTATTTGGGTTTGCGTTGAGAAAAAATACTGGAAAGTGCCATAGGCATGCAGTAATGAACAGTAGTGGATTAGTTAGGGAGTTGGAGATCCAAACGTGTGTGCTGCTCATACTTGCATAATCTTGACCTTACTTTTCAGACACAGTATATAAATACAGAATGACAGTAGTCAAGTACTAACATTTTGGTTTCTATAATTACTAAATTACTACAGGTATCTCTATATCTATAGTTCTGACGCCTCATTCCCTCCGGGAACTTCCCCCAAGGGGGTGGCCACGGCAGAAGTGTCTTCAGCTCTCCCTCCTCTACCCCTCACATTTCTCTCCCTTACATACTCTTCCACTCTGTTCTGGCATTTAACCGGGGTCTACCTTTTACACCAGGTCCCACAACTTCACTTCCATACACCTTCTTTACAAACTCCTCACCTTGCATTTTCTCCACATGTCCAAACCACCTCAGAGTATTACGCTTCACTCTCTCAACCACTCCACACTCAATACCAATTGCCTTCTCACTCATACCACATCTCTCATAAACACTCTTATTACTTTCTCCATCCCACCTAGTAAGTCCACATCCTCCTCTCAAGTAACTCATTTCCACTGCACCTATTCTAGACTGATGAGCCCTACTCCATGTCCATGTCTCTGACACATATGTCAGCGTTGGCAGGATTATATTATTTCGTAGTCCCCTTTTCACTTCCATAGTCACACTACTACCCTTCATAATCCTCCCCAGTGATCCTATGACCTGTCTACCCCTCACTGCTCTCTCCCTAATTTCTCCTTCCATATTTCCATGTTTACACAGAACTGTTCCCAAGTACTTAAACTCCTTCACTTCCTCAATTCTCTCACCCCTCAGAGTTATCTCACATTTAGTCCTAGTTGGTACTCCCACTCTGTAAGGTGTAGCAAAGTCAATTACTTCAGTTTCTGCCCCCTCAAATACCATCACCTTACTTTTACCAACATTCACCTCCAGTTTCCTTCGTTTACACACGGACTGAACCTCATCCACCGCCCTCTGTAACTCCTTTCACTCTCAGCCATCAGCACAGTGTCATCTGCATATAAACTTGCCACCAAGGACCAATTTACTCCATTCACTGTCAGCTTCACCCCCAGGCCATTCACTTTGGCCGTCATCTCTCTCATAAAACCATCCATATATATATTGAACAGCCATGGTGATATAACACACCCTTGTCTCAGCCCTACACTAATATTAAATTCTCACTTAGATCACCCTCTATCCGCACACATGCTGTTGCCTCTGCATAAAAAGCCCCAAAGCGTTTCAGCAAAGACCCCTTAACACCATAAATCCTCAACACTTCTGTCAAAGCTCTCCTATCAACCCTATCTTATGGCTTCTCCAAGTCCATGAAGGCAGCATACAACTTCCTACCCTTCCCAATATATTTCTCCACTTTTATATTTTAATGCAAATATCTGGTCCACACATCCTCTATTCTTTCTGAACCCTCCCTGCTCGTCACTAACTTTATTCCCTGTTACTTCAATCAGTCTCTCTGTAAGAACCTTCCCATACACCTTCCCTGGTACACTGTGAAGGTTTATTCCCCTATAGCTACGACACTCATCCTTACTCCCCTTCCCCTTATACAAAGGCACAATTATGGCTCTCCTCCAATCCTTTGTCACCTCCCTGCCTCCACATCAATGTGCATATAAGCAACATCCACTCCACCACTACCTCCCCCCCACACTTTAACATTTCAGCAGTTATCCCATCCACCCTCAGTGCCTTTCCCATCTTCAATTATAAGCTGCCCCTGAATGAAAGCTACATGGTGAGTTAAAGGTTTGCTTCATAGGAAATGTATTTTACTTTTTTTTGAAACACACCACAATTTACAACTGCAACCATCACACTCAAATGTGAATTAGTATAAAAGGTATGGATTATTAAATTAGTTATGAATGTTCATTTTACAGTACATACATTTTTGTGTGATTTTATTCATAATGTTGCAAATATTTACTTAGATAAATAGTGCTTGACAAAACAGTTGATATCAGCCCCATTTTGTTTTTTGAAGGATACCAATTCTCTACTAATCGTAATTTTTATGCTTATTGTCCATGAAACACAGTAAATAAAGTGAAATATACCAGTACTGTAAGATGAAGATAACAATAAAATACATTTGA
The DNA here is from genome assembly GCA_033782935.1 of Petrolisthes cinctipes. Classification (NCBI taxonomy): domain Eukaryota; kingdom Metazoa; phylum Arthropoda; class Malacostraca; order Decapoda; family Porcellanidae; genus Petrolisthes; species Petrolisthes cinctipes. Next base: position 71,940 of record JAWQEG010000272.1, on the reverse strand, counting down.
TTGTAAGCCAAAGATTGAAAAAAGGCATATACTATAAAGTTACTTTAACACAAGAATTATGCCTTGGATTCCAGTGTGCTGACATAGGAAAAATAAATTAATCAAGTTAAATAAAAATCACTGTTGAGGCTATAGCACTTTACATAGCTAGCCAGTCAATCATCCCTTTCTGACCATAAAGTCCATCCTCTCGCACATCTCAACCCCCTCTCAGTAGTGTCATTGTGGCTAAGTGCTCTTTGATAGATAATTTGTGCTATCAGCATGGATATACTCTTATGACATGTCCTCTAGCCACACACCTAATATTGAATAATAATGACAATAACAATAATCAAGCCTCTACAAATGTGCTGTTAGAATTTTAATGTTTTTTCATGTGATATAGTTAACTTGTATGTAGATAGTGGAATGTGTGTGGATGCTACAGTAGGTTATACAGTACCTACACATTGTTTCATTCACATGGAATCAGTGACATGCTTGGTACTATGCAAATTCAAGTTTTGCTCATTGGAACTTTATGCTTTAAATTTAAATGCTTTACTGTACTGTATGATATGATCCTTGGTTGTTTGAATTTGCGGCTGCGGAACCTGCATATATGGAGGGCTGACAATACAGTAAACATTCATAAACAGGGTTGGTGATGGTGTTATTTGGCAACTGCTTCCTATACCACCACTTATGATAATCTACTATAGTGTAACTTGTAATGTGCATCCAGATTTTTATAATGTGAGCCATTTCCTGACAATAATGAGAGGAGCAGAAATAGTGTCAGATGTGGTGCATGTGTGAGTGTGAGCACTTGGTTTTGAGCAAGTGCGTATCTTTATGTCCCAACTGTTTATGTCGAGAACAGTTCTCTATTTTTTTCCTTTAAGAAAAGTTGATGGATACTGTATAATATAAAATGGATCCTACTTTCTACTGTATGTTATTGTTTTACATACAGTACTCTATTTTAGATATTTATTTTAGATATTCAGTGAATACATTACTCTGATATATCCTCTTGGCAAGTAAGTTTAGGTGACAGGATTTCAAATGCATAGGTGGCAACTAATTCCTCTAAACTGTTTTAAGGGGATAGTATACTTTTGGTACATTGGAGTGCCTTGATCTCTCCAAATTATGCCAGGAAACAGACCCAGATGAAAAAAATAATGGTACCCTGTTCCCTGGAATAGTTTGGAGGAATAATTTGCTCCAGATTTACTACCCAAAACAATGTGCTATATACCCCCTTAAAAATCTGATGATCTCAATCTGGCTTGACAGACTATTTAGAGGAATTAGAAGCCACTATTCCTATAACAAAAGCCTACCTCTATAACAATATGGAGACATCTTTGGGGAAAATACAAGAGATTTGCATTTTTTACTCTTCTTTGAGAAAATGCATTGCAATAAAGTAATTCAGTTTTCAATGTTGTACAGTATATGTTTACTGATGTTATTTCATATTTACTAACTTGCTGACAGTGTTAGGAATCTAGTTGCTCATATTTTGTTTTGCAGTTGACCATAACAGACTACTTAACAACACTTAAAGCAACCTGATGTGCTTTAGCAATAGTAATGTAGTAAATGTTAACTTGGTTTGTTACTGATCCAAGTTATTCTCAAGGCTGTGTAGTACACATGGAGTCTTATGTACTTATTTTGTACTTATTTATTCTTTATGTAGTTGTTGCAATTATCGATGTCTGTGGGCCAATTTCACAGGCGTTCTTAGACGACTGAGAATCACAAAAACAAATTTATCTGAACTGTGTATTGACTCGTGACTTAATTTTTTCATGAATTTGGGGATTGAGAAATCTGCATCATTATATGTGCACTTGAACAATAGGAAAAAGAGCTGTGTGATAAATTTAATAACAGATCTGTGTATATGTTGTAATTACCAAACTATTTGACAGATGTGCTGAGTGTGGAAAATTAAGTGTTTTGTGATAAGGAAGACTGAAATGTGCAGTTGGGAAATGGATAATCAGTGCTTGGTGATGATAATATCCAAAATGTTTGGCTGAGGAGTGGTTAGGTAATGATAATACTGTAGTATAAATGAAAATAATACAGTGAAGTACCTTCTGTGAAATTGGCCCTAAATGTATGTAGAACTGATATATGTATGTGAGGGTGTGAAGAAAGGGATAGTTGGTGTGGTGGAGGGGAGCACCTTCTATCGGCCATTTTTTTCAACTTTCAGGAGACCAAAATCAAGGCAGATCTTGACCTATTTACTTATTTGATTGGGGGATACTGTAGTTGTAAGTACACCGCATGGTATTCTGATGTTTAAAAAATGGCTGCATATCATCGTGTATGTGCCATCAGCTAAACAAGTGATGTCTGAGTTTTTATTAATATTCACTAAGGTTGTGGTACCTGCTAAGTTCCTTGGTAAAATTACAGTTGAATTTTTCAAATCTAAATATTTACAGTCTTCAACTCATATTTACTCGTACCATGGTTATTAGTGCTGCAAACAATGACCCAAGAAACACCCTGCGTAGCCTGAGAGTTATACACAAATGAGGACATGATATTATTGTATTTACAGAATAGTATAAGATGTTCCATTCTTTTATCAAATCCAAACAGTCCTCTTTATCAACCACTTTAGAGATAAAAGCGCAACTCTATTATGAAACAAAGCAATCAGGACATCACTTTTTTGAGCAACTGTAGGTGAGGTCTAATTTGTGTCCCTCTCTTTCTTCTCTCCCCTCACGCTGCCTCCCTCCTCTCCACTGGCTGTCACTCCTGCCGTCACCCCTCCGCTAGGCATTAATGTCAACAACAACAGCAACAACAGCATCAACAACAACAACAACAACTTTAGTTATGCCCACCGAGGCCGTCCCTGTGGCAGAGTTCAAAAAATGACTGGGAGAAAACTGAGAAAGCCCAGTAAAGATGTTGATGATGATCAGCACCTTCCCATTATCTTGCACAATCAGAATTCTCACAATTCCCTAGTGGATTGAAGTAAAGAATATGATGTGCGATAATTAAGTAAATACTTACTACCTTGGCCTCTAAAAGACGGTTAATGGCTCAAATGTGTTCCTTTTGCCTCTTTTCAGATTGATTTATTCCTTTTCATCTATATCCTTTGTGCTTGCTGTCCCACCTCTGTATCACCTTTTCCCTCAACCTAAGGGGTCCTCCAGGCCTAGGGCAGTATTCTTGCTTTATCAGTCAAGCCCCCCTATTCACCGTCTTTGTTAGTTCCGATTATTACTTCAGTGCTGTTATTATTATTAATTGCTAACTTGAGAAAATTTGCCCACCAAAAGAAAAACTTCGTCGTCTTATGGTTAAACATGTATTGGATATTAAAAGGTGGGTTGTAAATGGACCAAGCATGTTTGCAAGCTGCTAACCCACATTGTAGCACTGATGCCATTCTAGCAGTATATAGTGGAAATTTTTCATGTTTGTGAGAACTTTATTTGATTAAGGATTATACTAAGTGATGGATTTTGTGGACTCCTCTGTCAGTATATTTTCTAATGCTCTGAAAAGTACTCACAAACACTAGAAAATTGCAACTTTTATTCATAGAAAAATTATATACTATGAAATCTTTGCACTGTACAGTAGTCTAGAGCACAAGACACTTGCCCTTTGGCACTGCACAACCTCACTGCACGCTGCTCCTGCCCCCGCTGATACTCCTACCTCCAGTGACTGGTTGTCTTACCTTAAAATGCTGCAGTAAATTCTGTCTATTTTTCAGTAACTGGCAGTAAATGTCCTCACAGTATTGGAAAGACCACCCATGATTGATTAAAGCTTCTAACCCAAGGGTTAGGGGTCTAGCAACAGCCAATTATATTTAGGTTAATGACATATTCCATAGACACTTACTGTCAGCCACAGAAAAACAAACTACAGTATAGTCTTCCTGACCTCACATCTTCCTTGATATGATTACACTAGTTTAGTTTTTCTGTAGCACAATGTTAAGGTGTGTTACTGTAGGAAGCTTAATGGTAATCTTGTTGATTTTAGTGTTTTTCCTTTTCCAAGTTGATCGTCATAATACACAGGAAATTATACATTTATTGTTGCAGATGCATATTATGAGGTTTTCAGATAGCAGTGGAACATGAACTAACTAGGGTTAATGGCCCTTTTTGACCCTCATTTCCTAATGCTTCGTTGGTTTTGGATGGACGCAAAAGCCATCCAGTTTGGTTGGTTTATAAGCCACTAATGTTCAAAAGTTCTCGGATGTAAGTGGTGTATATGTGATGGGTAAGGTTTATATGCAAGAAAAGTCATGGGTTAGGCGATGACAATACCAAGAACAATGGCTCCCCTTAGTGTCTATGGAGCCATGGACATCGTTTGCTTAACCCATGACGTATATTGTGTATGGTATTAAGTGTAGCTTCTATTGCAGGGAAGGAGAGCCTGAGCATCAACAGTCATGCTGTGACCACCTCCCCAACAGGGGCCCCTCCTCCCCTCCAGTCCCCCACAGGATCTATAGTCCCCTCTGTCACCCACCACCAGTCTCCAGTCAGTGTGGTGGAAACAACCCCAGGAGCCGGCAGTGTTAATGGGGGCACAGGTGGGGGAGTGGTAGGGTCAGCAGGAGTGTCCAGCAGTCAATTATACTTGCTGGATAGTTCGTATGACCTGGACTTGGACTCCATTGACGGCTCAGTGTCTCAGCCATCGCATTCCGAGTCGTCACAACTGGGGCTGATACATAGTAATGCCGTCTAGCTCTCCTTTGCCTTCACCTACCACCACTGATAATGACAATTTAGTGTTCTTTTTTCAATAGCACTTGGTGTTAATTTTTGATGTTCATTAAAATTGTGCAAGAAAATGAGTATAGGAAAGTGATAGATTTAATGCACACAAGTCCTTATAGTCAGTTCTAAATCTGATGTTCTGGTAAGTACTCACTGGTATCAGAAATTTACACTATCAGTCATGAAAAATAAAGCACTAAATTGGCAAGTGTATCCACCCTCCACCTCCAAGTCTGCATGGCATACATACATTGACTGACACTTAGCTTTGTTTGAATGCCCGCATCATTTCCCCGTACAAGCAGTTATGGTGATACAATTTCAGTGTTGACAAGTGAACTAATGCTGGACTCGTGGACCAGTTGTTTGGCCAGTTACAGTGAAAATAAGAATCTAATTTTATATTTTGATACAGTACATGGTTAAGTTATTTGTCCAGTGGTGAAAGAAGCGGCAAGCTTGTGTGGTGTAATATAGGTTGGCAAAAAACAAGTATAAAGCTACTTGCATTTGAGAAAAATATTCTACCTAGTGAAACACTTGTGATGAAGTAACATATATTGTACAGTATGTGTTATGCACAATCAAAGAAAGCATCAAGTATAAATTCTATATTGATTTTTGTTATGAATGTAAACATGCATATATACATGCATATGTATGTGTTATATATGTGTGTAGTATGTGGCTGATACTTGCGTCGACTTGTATGTGTATGGTTGTATATATGTATTCTGTATATATGCATTTGTCTTAAGTCTGTACATTATTACATATATGAATACATCACTCATGCAAATACTACAGTCATCTTTTTAGTTAAATCATGTGGAGGTAAGTTTAGCATATTGCAGATACGATACTTCTATCTGGCTTTATTTTTATATATTATTATTTCACAGATACATATAAGGGTATTTGTAACTTTTACTGAAATCCTCAGAAAACATAACCAAAGTTATTAATATACACTACTGTACAAGTTAGTCTTGTTTAGATGTATTGTTCCCCATTATTTTGTTTATCTGGCTTATGTAGGGTCATTTCTAAGTCAGCCATTCTCAGCTTTTCAAATATATCCTCCTTTCTTTTATCTTACTTTAAAACCTGCAATCCCTCATCTCTGTCTCCTTTTCTGATAGGATAGGATATGACCATTGCTGTTATGCTGCTCTCTGTCTTTTCATAACAGTTCAGTCAGTGAGAGGGAGGAAAGAGGAAGCAGAACAGACTGTACACTTTTAGTTGTGTGTCTGACCTGCTCCTTGCCAGGCTGTGTATATAGAGAATAGTACTTGCAGCAACATAGTTGTTTATGAAGATGGAAACATCCTTTTGAGGAGGAGCCTTTTTTACAGCAATTCACTCCTTCAGGTCTGAGGCCCCTATTCATGTTATTCAGTCTGTCAGTAGTCTTCCCACATTACCTTGGCCCGGACACCTTGCCCTTCTTCTAGCTGATTGGTTAATAGACATTTCATTCTTGACCAGTTCACTAACTTGACACATATAAAGCTCTGCCCTTCTGGTTCATTAGTATATTGTAAAAATGTTCACACCATCCTGTCTACTACAGTAGACAAGGATAACAGGTTATGGGCCATGTTAATGTGGAAGTATTGATTTGTCATTGTATTTCAGAGTTTTTACTCTATTGTCACAAATGCTGACCTCTCATTAGATGTTACTGGCCCTTATTGAAATAGCTGCTCTTGGGAATATTGACAAGGTCTAAAATGAGACTTGACTGAAAACAGTGGGCAGATTTCACAGTTACCATTTGTTTGGTTCTTCCCCAACAACACATTTTTGTCTACTAAAATCACCAATTGCTGCTACTGTACTGTACTTGTCTAACACCTCTCTAACAGTTACGTACTGTACTCATGATAGCTACAGTTACATGTATTTGTTCAGTAACCAGAAATATCATCAGCATGCATTCATAAGTCATTGCACAGTTCAATTTCTTTCATTCAGGTGTTTGCAAATCACCATTATGAACGACTGTAAACTCAGACCAGTGTCTCTGAACTTGAGCTGCGAGGATTCCTTTGAAAGTTACTACTCTGCAAGAGGGAGAAAAGGAGGAATAGTTGAAAATGGTAAACTTTCCTTTAGCATAATATATTTCACGGGGATTGACACACTTTAATATGTCTCATTGTCAAGATGCGTCTCTATCCCAGGTTTTGTGCTTTAACATTTGGGTCACCATGGCATTGACCATACAGGCAGTTAAAGATGCTTGCTGTCTTTTGGTGGTGGCATGAAAACACTGGGAAATACTGCACCATCACATTTGTATGGGAAAGGAATATAGTTTGCAGTTATTAGCAGTTATCTTTAGTATAGAAAAACAACATGCCTTTTAAAAGATAAGAAACCATTTGCGTGCTGGATAGGATAGTGTTTTGGTAAATCATCCTCATATTGTGATATTACAACTGGAAAATGCTGTGTAGTATATCTGTGTTTTTTTATTGGGTAGTATGCAAATACAGTTGTGAGGTTGAAGATGACGATGGCCAGTACGCTGTCTCCATGTTGTGTCAATGGAGCTCTTGTATCAGGTAGTGTCATTGGCTTTCCCTTGACTTGCATGCATCTACCCTTATTTATACTATTGTATTGGCTCCCTGTCTCATTTTGTTCTTGCAGTACATTGGTTAATTTTAAGAAATATTGCCTGATGAAATTTTTACTACTGCATGAAGCCATCGTACTGTACATGGTGAGAAAACATGAGTTGCAGATGTATAATTATTGTAATGTTGACATCCCAGTGTGTTGTAGTCATTGTATACACATAATGAAAAAGTATTGTGCACTCTTCCTCTGAAACATTCTTATACTTAATGTATTGGACAAAGAAAAATGACTATTGTGCATGCTAATCTTCTTATGAAATACTGCAAGATAGTAGAGTACATTATTGGGAGCAATATGCTTAATGATGATTGAGAAAACCATTTGATACAACTTGTGCAATATACTTTTTTTATTGTGTATGCAGGCCCCCTATGAATCCTCTGTCCAACAGGAATATAAAAATGACAGAACTGAGGTGATGAAATATGTTAACAAACGGATGTATCGAGCACTTCGTCCTGTGTTCCAGAGAGTAATATACTAAGAGATTTCAACATTTTATGGGGTGACTGTATAATTGTCTCCAAAAGTTCCATCTCTCCTCATATGCATCAGTATCTCATTGTAATATTGACTGTTCATTCGCAGGAAAAAGTTTACAAAAACATTGAAATGTAAATTTTTATTTGAACTGTACAATGTGTAATATCTGTCTACAGTAGGATATAGCTATTATTGAAGGGCGTTAGGAGGAACAGAACTTGTGGAGTCACCTGAGCACCTTGATGTTACCAACACACCTTAAGTCAAGGCCATTGTGCCACAGAATCCCACAGGAGAGTTCCAGCTTTTGATTTTTATAAGATTTATTTTTCCCAACTACAGTGATACTCTTAATTGATTATGATATTTTTGTAGGCCACTCAGATAGATTGATCAAGTGCCGAAGCCTGCTATTATACTGTCAATTGATACAATATATGTTGGATTATGAGATGCTCTGTGAATTTGCTAAACATAATATCAACTGGAAAGAATATATACAGTAGTGGTCATAGGTGGCATGCAGTACAGTACTGTACCTTTTTATGATAATGGGCCTGTGTTACTATTGAAGATTGGAGTTTAATTATTCCTGTAAACCTCAAAACTGCATCACAAAACACTGCTTCAGTATAGTCAAAGTTAATAGTTTCCTGGCACAATGTGGGTGAGTCAGGAACTTCAAACTTTTCAGGTATAGTAAACCCTTATTAAGTCAGCACAATATGAGCTCTACCCATGCCGAATAACCATGGTTTCTGATTTATGCAGGTACCTCCTCCCAGAGTGATAAAGAAATTCTAATTTTTTTTTTTACTAAGTAATCAGATAGTCCATACCCCTCATAGTTTCACTACTAATTACCATCATTTTAACTGTTGATGGTTTATATGGCTGTGATGTCCAGGACAGAAACACTGGTACAGTAAAATCCTGATCTAAAGAAACACCACTTCTCCTAAAATTCTCTCTCTCCATGATGAATTTCCCAGATTAAGAGTTTCCAGTACAGTACATTAGGGCTGCATTTTGCTGTGCCTTTAACTGTTTATCAACTTATTAATATTGAACACTGTGCTACAACTTGCTAGGTTATAATTTGCAAAATAACATAAATTTACATTGAAACATTGGCTGTGTAAACATTGTTGTGTAAGTGTTTGACAAAAAAAAATATATATAATATGATGTTGAAGCTAAATCCATTTTCCTATGTACAGTATTGTATTCATGAAAGACTATTTGTTTCTCCAATATTTTCTATATACCAATAAGACTGGTTCCAGCTGGTTTCATTGGAAAGAGGAGCTTATATTTTACCATCTTTGTACCATCTTCTTTTACTGCACTTTAGTACCACTTCCACTAATATCAGGAGAGCATTTCCTAATAAGTATAACTCCATCAAAGTATTACATTTTCAAAATATATGAGCTGTGAAAATAAATTCAAAAGACTGTAATGTTTCAGCCGTAGGTGTTGGATATATACTCGTAGTTCGGAAAAAGTTCTGGGAAATCTGCACTGAAAGTCCCATGCTTGTTATATTTTGGATTTTTTGACCATTAAGCCATAGAAATGAATTCAGTTTGATTCAGGAATGCAAAAGCTAATACTAGGCCATTTGGTCCCAAGATGGTACGGTCCAATGAAATGGACAAATAAAATGAAATTGGCGAATCAGATGAAATATAAGAGCATTATATACACACTGTACAAATAAGCATGGTTAGCTAGGACTCCAGGGGCTAATGTGATATGTATATCCACATCAAAATATAGTATGTGATTGGATCACTACTTCCTGCACCACATAATTTTTTATGTTGGGGGTTGGAAAAAACATAAAGAAGTGGTAGTGGTAGACAGTTAGTAAATGGTCAATTGTATCTCAGAGCAAGTCATATATTTATGCATCTGTTATGTTCATTGACAAATTATATATTCCAATCTGTTCATAAAGTGTCAGGAAATTTTGTTTGTGCAGTGTGGATTATTATGGATTTTAGCTACAATTTCTTGGTTTTCATCATTAGAAGTGGATAGTTAACAAGTGTTAACCTTTGTGCTGCCAGGTTGAAAGACAGTCGACTCTCTTTTAAGTTTAATTATATAATTACTTCTTGTATTAATACACAACACATTGGTGTTACCCAATGGTTCTAAACCAGATGTAGTTTTACATGATTGATTCTTGCTAGTGATGTCTTAATTTGTTATTTTCTAGTGAATGTGTGAAAGTTAAACTTATATCAGCATTGCATGATATCAGGAGAGGTTTATGTAATTCATAAGGCTTAATAACACTTCATTGTTTGCTTTTATATTATATTCGTCAATGGTCCAGTTATTCATTCAATCACACTGACCACTTCACTTTACCCTAGTGGTAATTAATGAAAGTAAACCTGCATCCCTGTCAGCAGACATACTTTTCACAAATTTAATATGTTTCATTCACTCATGTTTTCATTCATTATCATCTGCCCATTGTTATTCAGAGGATGTTTTGGACAGATAGAAACATGTGAACCATTCCTAGGCACAACCCACCAAGCACCTAAATATCTAGACACAATAGAAAACAGTCTTAGAGCACATCCTGAAAAGTATTCTTTAGCCAGCATACTAGAACATTTGAGGACATTTTGCCAAGTACTGCCTAGAACCCTAATACAGTACTTGTCCTATACAGGGTTATTCAAAACTATACCGACAAAATTACAGGGTGAAGTCCTGACATGATATTAAACATATTTCCGTATGTATTATTCCAAAAAATAAAAGGTTAATTACAAACATGAAAGCCAAATCCATTACCGTGGGCGAACGGTATTATTCGCCCACAGTAATGGATTTGGCTTTCATGTCTGAAATTAACCTTTTATTTTCTGGAAAAATACATATGGAAATATGTTTAATATCATGTCAGGACTTCACCCTGTAATTTTGTCAGTATAGTTATGAATAACCTTGTATATTTGTAAACAGTGAGAGAATGGAAAACTTAGATGGTGTTCAATAATGTACATGTACTTATCCATGGTGGAAAAATTTGTATTGTAGGTTGGAGAAATGTGCGTGGAAGGGTAAAGCTTGACCAAGCGAAGATGGAGCATTGGAACAGGGAGAAATGGAGACTCTTCTGCCATGGTCATCTCCTAGGGTGAGTTCTAGGAGGGATCAAAGCGGTAGTGCTATAAATAAATGAATAGAAAGATTGTCAGTCAGTTGTGCCTTGGAATGCCTCATATAACTTCAGCATGTATGGCAGAGGTACAGTTGCCTCCTCTAATCCCTGAACATTTTTGGAAACATCTGACATAATTATCTTAACTTATTTTGTCTTTTAGGCAATGTGATCTGTTTTACTGTAGCTGATGGGTAAATGTCCACAGCAAACATCATCATCCTGCATCTGAATGACTGATGCAATACTCCTATTTAACTCTAGATTCAGTAGTTTACTCAAATAATCTCTTGTTGTCATATGGCCTTGGTAGCCTGGCACAAGAGTAACTCGGTTGTCCTGTCATGTGTGGTGCGAAACCCCATGGAAAAAAAGCTTCGACCAATCAGCTGTGAAAATACTACCATCGGCTTGAAAATAAGACATGTATGTCCTGCTGCTTAACAGCCCTGCAACATTCATGCGAGAACCTGTTCTGTAGTAAGTGCAGATAAAAACTTTCCTGCAGTGAATATTGTCTGTGCTTCTGACAGAGTGCAAGGTGATTGTCAAATGCTCATGCAGCAGTTGCCTATGATATTTTTTCTAGAGTTGTGTATATTGACCTTTGAATGCCAGTGGCTTTAGTGACCATGGCTGTACTTCATCCAAATAAATTAACCCACGGATAGAAAATTGCACTGGCCCTCCAAGGAGAGAGTTAAAGTCAGGTTTAAGACAATGCTTGGGACCAATGTGTCCTTACTGAGTGACTCATTTCACATTTTCAACCTATTTATCTACAGTTGCAGAAGACTTACTTACCACTAATGGAATGATAGATAGACAGAAGGAATGATGTCTTTTACATTTCCAGGATTTTGAATTTTTGGAATAGGTCTTATCATTCCTGGGGTTTTAGGCCTTGTGCAAGAAAATTTATGATAAGTATGACCAGGACCATGTCTCCAGAGCCAATATATACATGAAGCCATCTTACAAATGGTAATCGTTGCCCCACGTCTTTTGTTGCATACAAGTACATCCCTTTTAATCAGTAAAATTAGTTCGTACCATTCCTTGAAATTTGAACCAATAAAATGAATCATCAAACCATCTAAGCTGTTACACATACCATTGTACTATAGTAGCCACCTTTGGCTCTGGTGTATTTTCAGTAGCAGGGTAAACTGAAAAACCAATGTCTGTGACTGTACACAACCTTTTAAGTTTCCTTTGATAGCCAAATTTTAATGTTTAATAAGATTATTACATTTCACTAAGTAATTCTTGTACCATACCAAATATTGTTTTGTCATACGTACTCTACTTCATGTCCTTACTATGTTTTAGTTTTGTTGTCCCTGCCTTACTGTGCCAGTCTAAACCTTGATACACTAGCTAGTAGGTGGGTGTAAACCTATCTATCTATCTATCTATAGCTCCGACGCCTCGCTCCCTCCGGGAACTCCCCCCAAGGGGGTGGCCACGGCAGAAGTGTCTCCAGTTCTCCCTGTTCCAACACTCCCTCCCCACTTGGTCCATCCCTACTCTACCCCTCATGTTTCTCTCCTTTACATACTCTTCCACTCTGTTCTGCCATCCGACCGGAGGTCTGCCTCTCACACCAGGTCCCACAACTTCACTTCCATACACCTTCTTTACAAATTCCTCACCTTGCATTCTCTCCACATGTCCAAACCATCTCAATGTATCACGTTTCACTCTCTCAACCACTCCACACTCAATGCCAATTGCCTTCTCACTCATACCACATCTCTCATACACACTCTCATTACTTTCTCCATCCCATCTAGTAAGTCCACATGCTCCTCTCAAGTAACTCATTTCCACAGCACCTATTCTAGACTGATGCGCCCTACTCCATGTCCATGTCTCCGACGCATATGTCAGTGTTGGCAGGATTATACTATTTCGTAGTCCCCTTTTCACTTCCATACTCACACTTCTACCTTTCATAATCCTCCCCAGTGATCCTATGACCTGCCTACCCTTCACTGCTCTCTCCCTAATTTCTCCTTCCATACTTCCATGTTTACACATAACTGTACCCAGGTACTTAAACTCCTTCACTTCCTCCATCCTCTCGCCCCTCAGAGTTATCTCACACTTCGTCCCAGTTGGTACAGCCACTCTGTAAGGTGTAGCAAAGTCAATCACTTCAGTTTCTGCTCTTTCAAATACCATCACTTTACTTTTATCTACATTCACCTTCAATTTCCTTCGTTTACACACAGACTGAAATTCGTCCACCACTCTCTGTAAATTCCTTTCATTCTCAGCCATCAGCACAGTGTCATCCGCAAACAAACTTGCCACCAGGGACCAATTTGCTTCATTCAGCCTCAACTTCACCCCCAGACCATTCACTTTGGCTTTCACCTCTCTCATACAACCATCCATATATATATTGAACAACCATGGTGACATAACACACCCCTGTCTCAGCCCTACACTAATATTAAAACTCTCACTTAGATCACCCTCTACCCGTACACATGCTTTTGCATCTGCATAAAAAGCCTCAATACCTTTCAGCAAAGGCCCCCCAACACCATAAATTCTCAACACCTCTGTCATAGCTTTCCTATCAACTCTATCGTATGCCTTCTCCAAATCCATGAAGGCAGCATACAACTTCTTACCCTTCCCAATATATTTCTCAACTATTGATTTTAATGCAAATATTTGGTCCACACATCCTCTACCCTTTCTGAACCCTCCCTGCTCCTCACTAACTTTATTCCCTGTTACTTCAACCAGTCTTTCAGTAAGAACCTTCCCGTAAACCTTCCCCGGTACACTAAGAAGACTTATTCCCCTATAGCTACCACACTCATCCTTACTCCCCTTCCCCTTGTACAAAGGTACAATTATGGCTCTCCTCCAATCCTCTGGCACCTCTCCCTGCCTCCACGCCAATGTACATATAAGCAACATCCACTCCACCACTTCCTCCCCCCCACACTTTAACATTTCAGCAGTTATCCCATCCACCCCCGGTGCCTTTCCCATCTTCAACTTTCCTATTGCTTTCCTAACCTCTTCCCTTCCTAATTCTCCCTGTACATCCTGTCGTCTACCACCTGCCTCCATCCCCATGCATGTCACCACCGCCTCCCCTCCCGTCCCCCCATTCATCAACTGATCAAAATGCCTCTTCCACACTTCTTTCACTTCCTCACTTCTACTCACAGTAACTCCATCCTCTCTCTTCATTCTCACACTACCAGACTTTCCTTCTCCTCTTTCTCTTTTCACCTCCTTCCAGAATAATTTCTTGTTCTCTTTAAACTTTTCACTCAGCTTCATACCAAACTCCTCATCCACTCTCCTTTTACTCTCACTCACCATCCTTTTCACTTGTCTCTTACACACATTATATTCTCTTTTCCATCTCTCTCTCACTTCTTCCGGTACATTCCTCTGTAGTGTTCTCCTATATGCCTTCCTCTTATCCTCTACAGCACCTTTCACTTCTTCTGTCCACCAAGCACTCCCTTTCTTGCCCCTCTTCTGTGACTTATATCCTACTACCTCTGCTGCTGTCCTTAATACTCTCATCTTAAACATTTCATACACCGCATTCACTCCCACTCCCTCCCCTATCCCCATCCTTACATCTCCCAGCACCTCACCCACCCTCCTCTTATATTCCTCCCTATACTCTTCTACATCTAATTTCCCACTAGCCACCTCCCTCTTATTCCTCACCCCTTCATCCCTCCTACTATACTCCCACTTAACCCTAACCTTCATCCTCACCAACACCGCAAAATGGTCGGAGCAATGGACCATTCCTCTCACCACTTTTGCGTCATACACATCCTTCCTCAACCTTTCATCCACTGCCACATAGTCAATCAAACTCTTTTGCTCTCCTCTCTCATCCCTTCTCTTCCACGTATACCTGTGGATCATCTTGTGCTGAAAGAAGGTGTTCGCCAAGAACAACCCCCTCTCAGCACAGACATCCACTAGATATTCACCATTCTCATTTGTTCCTTCTACACCCCATTTACCCACAATGTAAACCATCTTGTAGTATTAATCTATGACAGCAAAGTGAGGTGTCATGCACTAAAAGGGACCAGCAAGGATAATATTGATAATCAATACATCATTCCTGTATTTAGATAACTTACCTGATTTTAGATATTCAAGAGCTGAAATAATGTAATCCATCATGATGCCACAATGGCTTGGGTTGGTGTGTTGGGTCCCTTTAGTGCATATTGCTTTAGATCTTGTACTGTTCTTAGAATTTTATTTGAGACTGTGGCCAAGTAAGATACAGTCGCTATGCTGTGATCTTAGTGAAGCCTCATGGTGATTATCTTTGTTATAATTGTACAGTTCAGGATAAATGCATTACATACAAGGGATTTACATAAAGGCAGAAGACATTCATGAACCATAGTTTGTATACAAGCCTGCTTTTTTAATTATCTGATACAGAATGAGCTGCAACAGTTAGGGCAGAAAATAAAGTTGGAGTTCAGTAGTGCTTTGTATAATTAGAAACTTCAATGAGACTGTATGTTAATGATTGTTTTTGAGTGAATTGTTGGTAGCTGATGACCCAAGACACCCAGTCATTGTCATTATTTTTGGTAGCCAGGAGAAGCACTATTACACCATACAGTCTGCAAAAAAAGTTTTGGAACCACCCTTTTAACAGTGTGATGTAATGTTGGTATGCCTGACTGGCGAGTGTCATACCTCCGACACCCTCCCGGGCCCTCTGGTCTCCGTAGACTCCGTGTCCCAGGCCACTGTCCCTCAGTGGCTCATGGGCAGGCAAGTGGAGATGACGTTCTTTCATCCAGTGATATTTTTTCTGTGTATTTCACGGTTATTTTTGTTCTAAAATACTCAAACGCATTTCCTTATGTTTAATAATGAATAGTCAAATAATAAGAGTTCTTGAACACTCAAAATGTAATTTAAAATCAGCTAAACTTTTGACATAAAAAAGTTGTCATTGCCGCGACCCGCATATTATAGGCCGGGGCAAAGACGATACCCGTCCCGGATGACACGAGGCACAGCTGCCCAGTCGGTGGAGTACCAACCCTACACCACTTACCCATGTTAAAATTAATGTAGGGGTGGTTCCAAAACTTTTTTTGCAGAGTGTACAGTTGCCCAAGAAAAGACTGCAACCAAATTTGCTGGTGTGTGGCAATATCTGGCAGCTGCTCCAAAGTAAACACTCGTATTTTATCAATGGATCACTCAGACCCTACAACCTTTGTATGGATGGATGTTATTGGCTTCAGCTAATTACATCCATCCATACAAAGGTTGTAGGTTCTGAGTGATCCGTTGATAAAATAAGAATGTTTACTTTGGAGCAGCTGCCAGATATTGCCACACACCAGCAAATTTGGTTGCAGTCTTTTCTTGGGCAACTGTCCATGCTTCCCATATTCAGACTAAGGGCTTGATGGCTGGTACAATGACTATATCCTTCATATAGAGCCATTTTACTGATCATTGTCAGTGCTTTGCTAATGACATTACTCACATACAATACATCACTGTACATGTTTGTCCTTAATTTCTGTCATAATTATTGGTAGACATAGTTTTAACACTGGAAAGCTACTCATCATAATGATCATCGTCAGAGTGTGCTCAGGGCATCAGCTGGCCAATAAACTCTCTCATCAACATATTACATCTTGCCTTACCGTGCCTTTGCTGGTACTGTATAGGCTTGACATTGACTGATTGAAAAAAAAAAAAAAAAAAAAAAAAACATACCAGAAAGTGTCCATTTTTTTTCATTGTATACTTACCATGGACACATACATACATACATACATAACACACAAAAACTAAATCATCTATATGTGGTACTTTTATATATAAGTAAATAGTACATCTACTGTCATTTTTCAAGCAACGGAAATGTATAGGTTGAGAAAGTTTCTAAATAAAGTGATATACAGTATATAATTATTTGCTTTCATTGTATTGTTCCAGAATCCCTTGGATTGTTACTTCCTATAGCAAGAAATAAATCATTATCATTTACCAGAGTAATATACAGTATAACAAAGTTGTGTCACTGTACTGGTGATTAATTAAAGTATTCTTGAATTGCACCTTTCATTTGGCCACACATTTCCTGCACCTGTTACATTTTCCCTCTAAAACTGCCTTTTAAGTCAAATGTATACATCCAGTAACATGTATTGGCTCAGTTTCCTATTCATTAGCAATGCAAACGTCCTAGAAGTAAAATAAGCTTTAGTTTTATTCCCTAGACCTAAAAATTAATATTATTACAAAGTGGTAGTCCTAATGACAACTTTGAAATTGGCGCCAACCTTCCGGCCAGGTAACGTGGCAGGGAAAGGCACAAATAAACTTACTTTACTTTCCATCTCGTTTTGAATCGCATGGCTACATATATGACACTGCAATTTAAGTAACTAATATAACACTCAAAGAAGATGTTTGGGTTTGTTATATTACATTCCAAATGGACTTTTAACTCGCTGCCAGTGGTTCTCGGGACGTAGATGAGTTGGAAGGATCGGACAAATAAATAATTATCTTATGTAAATATTTTTCCTTTAGATATCCGCCAAAAGCAAGTCAGTAGTAATAGAATAAGCAATCATCAACGTCTACGAAGGAAACCAATTTTATGTAGTGAATTTAAAAGTAAAGTACCATAACAATAGTGGGGCTCTCAACGACCATGGTCCATTGTTACCAGATAAAGCATATGTATACAAGTTTTAGCACAGTCTTTGAAATATTCTTCAAATACTTATTGTAGGCTGCAACTACTTTATTTCCAAGAGTAGATATATTACATCATCACCAGAGTTATTTTCTGTAAAGATATTGTTGATGTGCAGTTAAATTTATGCGATATTTATGTTGCCGGAGGGAAATTTTTGTTTATAACAGACCATAAATGAAGGTCGAGGTATTAATAGTGACTGGTGAAGGTAGATATTTAAAGGATATTCGATACACAAATGCTTTAAATAGCAATACAAATGAGGTATAACATCAGAGAAAAAGTTTTATCCATTGGTCGCAAATCCATCGAAGTGTTCAAAGTTTCCAATCCCATGGAATAATCTTTGTATGAATTATGAACCTTGAAAAGGTATATATGTATTTTCTAAATGTGTTCGATATATTCATAGCAACATTGCCCTTTTAGCATACATGAAAATAATAGTAGTAATATCTTAATCTAGCAAAAGTTGAGGTATTGGTGGTAAGGTATTGGTTAAGGTATTGTATTGTAATCTTATGTGGCAAAAGTTGAGGTATTGGACTTGGAAATAATAATATAGTAATCTCCAAGTAGCAAAAGTTGAGGTATTGTACTTGGAAATAATAATATATAGTAATTTCCAGGTAGCAAAAGTTGAGGTATTGGTTGTATTGGAGTTGGTAACATCGTTGAGCCCCCGAGCACCACAACAGCCACAAGTCCCACACACATACACCACAGAAATGCAGAACAACAATGAATTTTTGGGCCGAGCGGAAGATTTCGCCGACCAAGTAAGCCCCATAGTTGTGTAATGGATGGAACAGAATGAAGAGGTGTGGTGGTAAGAGGGAAATAAGGGAGTCGAGAGATTAGGACACCGGTGTGAGTAACTGACAGATGGCCACTTTTGTTGCAATTACACACCAATACAGGAATTAAACCGACATATTTTCTTTATTCCATTGTGTTTGGACATGCCTTAGTCTGCCGATATTTGTGGGTGTGTTGCAATTAACAGACAGCTAGTTGGAGGACGTGGGAAGCCTTAGTTTGACAGGAGGACGAAGGAAAGGGTACCCGTGTAAAACCCATTTATGCTATACCTGTCCTATTATTAAAGTTGGTGCTTGCTTTTCAACTTGTCTTGCTGTAATTTTGAAGTTTTGGTAAGCATTAATATAATACTATGGTGGTGTTGATACGAGGTGAGTACTGTTTTGTACTTTCCAGCTGGTTGTCATAGTGGAAATTTAGGTCAGTGTGCTAACAGTTGCAAGTCGAATGGAAAGAACCTTTATGTAACCAACTTGCAAGCTGAGGGAAGGCATTAGAATGACCAAATAGAGATTGTTTTCATCTGTAGTAATGTGAAGTAATGGGAAATAGTACCTGGGGGGGGGGAGCAGCCCAGACCCCACACAGAAGGGAGGTTATGCGAACAAATGGAATAATGCATGCTACTCAGTGCTGTATTCAAGAACATTTGTGGTGTATACAATGGTGTGGTACTGGTATGATGGCTCAATTATTGATGTATGGAGCCATTGTATCGGTACCATGCATCGTAAACACCACGTATGTTCTTGAATATGGGCCTTATAGTCAATACTCCTGTGGCCTGTAATAGTAAAAAAATTCATGTTCTCGCCTTAATAATAATTGTACCAAAATGCTTCTTAAGTAAGGTACCGTACTATGAGTTTCTTCATTAGAACTAATTGACAGCTCTGAATTCCGTATGGTATATATGGAACTTATGTCTATTTCACTAAGTTAGGGGAAAATCTTATTAGTTTTGGATAGACATGTTCTAGATGAGAATCGACTTACTTATGGCAGAGTCGTCTATGAAAGAATTGTACTGGTTCAGAGTCTAAGTTGTTGTTGTAGTTCCCCAGACTGTCTGGCTGAACAATCCAGGGTCTGGTTGACTGAAGCCGCGCAGATGCTCGGACCCCTAAATGGGAGTCAGGGTGATAGTGAGATCTGTTTTTTCGAAGGAAACAGACGAGGGGACGGCTGGTTCACGGGCATGTACCCCCGGGCCAACATACCCACCGTCTGTAGTCTTCCTTGTTGTGCCACCTAACCGGGCAATCTCGTCGGCTACCCAGAAGGAATGAGAAATAGTAAGAGAGACAGACAGAACAGGCCAGGGTGTGGTAGAGTACGCCAGATTCCGCATTTCTGGATAGAACCAGCCCTTACCAATCAGAGTCTAAGTTGTTGTTATTAAAGTTCCTCAAGCTGTCTGGCCGAGCAGCCCCAAACTCCTGAGGAAGGCCATGGCCTGAACTGGGCTTTCCCACAGTGCCCTCAGTGAGTGTGTGTTGTGTTGTTGGCGAGTGTGGTTGTGTACATTGCAGTCTTCCATAATGTGTTTAATAGAGTGGGGTGCTGTGTTACATCCTGGACAGGCATCCATAATGGCTTCATCCAGCTTCTTCTGATATGTCAGAAGTCTAAGTGATAAAAGGTTACAGAGAAATAACGGTAAATGTCATCAGTCACGCCCCCAAGCATTTATCTTGTTTATTTTGGATTGTGTTAGCCTGACATTATTTGAAATTCCATAAATTTGTCACATGCTACCCTCTTCCTACCCCTAGGTAATCCTGGGTTAAAACGTTAAGATTCAAAAGTTTTGGTGGATGAAAACATGTAAATTAGCACATTTGTCTTCGATTATGAAGTGATGATGAGCCATAAATGTCTGAAATGGTAAAACCCGAATAAATTTTTTGTCAAGCCTAAACTAGCTTGACCTGACTTAAAGTAATCAAAACTAACCAAACCTTAACCATGGTATCCTTCAGTATATATATGACACATTTTATTTTGCAAGTATGCACAAGCTGGGCCATTATCTACTGGTGCACTACTATTGAGTGTTAAATGCAGTATAGAATTAAAGAAAATAAAGGTGAAAGGTGGTGACATGATAAAATTTAATTTGCTCTTCTCTTACAGTTCCTGCGATACAGTAAAAATTACCTGCCCCATGTAGCACGACTATGCCTGGTGAGCACTTTCTTAGAGGATGGTCTGAGAATGTGGTGGCAGTGGCACGAGCAGCGGGAGTACATGGACATTTCGTGGGGCTGTGGCTACTTCCTTGCAACAATCTTTGTCCTCATTAACTTGGTGGGACAACTGGGAGGCGTCTTCATGGTGCTCTTTCGGAAGAAAGTAGAGGTTGCGTGTGGTCTTCTGCTATTCATCGTCGTCTTACAGGTGAACTCTTAGAGTACCCTTAGAAAACATGCAGGGCAGGGTTAAGGGGGTAGTACAGTGTTGGTAAATCTGGAGTAACTGATTAATCCAAGAAACATGACACCATCATTTTTCTTAATCAAGCATGCCCCAGATTAGTCAAAAACTGGATGAGTTGTATACAGTACAGCTTATAGGTATGATACTGTAATGAAAATTATGCTCTCCTCATTCTATCATATTTTGCTAAAATTTATACGGTATTGTTTTTACTTTTAGACAATAGCATACCAGATCCTGTGGGACATGCAGTTCTTGTTCCGGAACCTGGCGTTGGTGGGGGGCCTGGCACTAGTCTTAGCAGAGAGTAAAAAAGAAGCTCGCTCAATCTTTGCTGGCGTTCCATCCTTGGGAGAGAACAAACCCAAGACCTATCTCATGTTGGGAGGCAGAATTCTGCTAGTCTTCATGTTCCTAACTCTGGTTAGGTTTGAATTCTCTGTCATGCAGGTAAGACCAAGTTTTTCAGATGAAATAAAATAAAAATTTATTCCATACAGTCTTATGGGCATGTAGAAAATTTTCCAGTCTACAGTAAAGTCTCCCATTCCACAAATTATCAGTACTTTAAAATTGCTGTGGGATGCTGAGTATAAAAGAAATGGGAAAATATTTAAGAGGTACTAGGACCTTTTACCAAGGGACTCATACATATACCAGGCTTTCATCTCCACGCTGGAGGTAGCCCCATCACGTTGCACACCCTCCGAAACAAAATGCCCAAACATAGAACTCTCCCCCCCCCACACACACACACACCACATCTCAACCCCCTAATCCTTGTTGGAGGAGAGAGCAACCCCCACCGCACGACCATAATTTTACATGCCAGTAATTGCTTTATTGAAGAAGGTTAGTGAAACATGATACTATTAACATATATTAATATAGCCGATCTTCATCCTTTTTTTTCTTTATAAGGTAGCGTGTCATAAGGGCTAGCTGACAGTCATTAACCTTTCTTTCTTTTGGCTCATCCACTATGGAGTTAGGTAAAAGTGGTTTCTAACCATGCCTGATCAACGCCACCAGCGTGACGAATATTGAAGTTCTCAAAATTCCTTCACAGAGTGAGTAGCGACTGCTGTGTGTGAGGCAGAGGTTGGTGACGAGGCGCTGGGAGAGGGAGGGGGAGAGGTGGTGGGGTTCCAGATTCTTCCGATTTACTTTCACTTGTTACAGCTTCAATTTCCTTCAGTTTCACTTGAAAATCAGTTTCTCGGTTCATTTTATTATGAAGTTGCTTGTAAAATAGAAGTTCCAACCACGAAGTGTCGGTACAAACGTGTGAGATGCTTGTGCTTTATCGTGAGACAAAATTTTGGGTAAACATTAAATGGTACCGTGGGATTGAAGTACGTGAGATGCGAGACTTTACTGTATGTACTTAATTACAACTTCTTTATTTTGATATCAGGCTGGCCTTAGCTACATCATTATCAATATCTGTTACTGGCTGTTAATTCAGTTCCCATCCATTTGCCTGAGAGAAAGGAGTAGTATGCAAGATGGGAGCTGTATTACTCAGCCTGGAGAAAAATCTACACTTGTACCCAACACCGGTGATTTATTTTTTACCTTGCAAAAATGCACTGGGCACCTCATCTTACTTCTAAACCTTTTTGCTAACAAATGCAAATGAAGACTCATACATACAGGTGGATGATTATCTAGGATACACTTAGTAAACATTACAGCTTACTAAAATATATATATTAAAGATCTGATATCTGGATGATAATAGGTATATTTTTTCAGATATTCCAAATTGTGATTGGTGGATTGCTGATGGCCCTGGTAGCAGTTGGGTACAAGACCAAGTTGAGTGCATTCCTATTAGTGATATGGCTGACTGTGTTCAATGTTTACGTCAATGCCTGGTGGAGCATCCCTTCATACAAACCCATGAGAGATTTCCTCAAATACGATTTCTTCCAGGTACAGTATATATTTTTTCATTTCAGTATTTCTTAATCTTTTTCTCTCATTTGAGAGATTAGGATATCTGAGGAAATGGATATTACAAAGTATGTCTAGCAGACTTCAATTTTACTTCCTCATGATTTCTCTGCATATATTAATATTTATTTGCTTAATGAACTTCACAAACCCCTTGAATGACATCCCCAATATGTATGTTTTATGTGTAATAATTTTCCCTTTCTCTAGACTTTGTCTGTAATTGGGGGGCTGTTGATGCTCATATCCTTGGGACCTGGAGGTGTCAGCATGGATGAGCACAAGAAGAACTGGTAATGACAGCACCACACACGTGACACTCATATAACTTCATTCTTTTAGTGCTGAAGCCACAAATATTTTAGTCTAAGGAAATAACATACAGAAATCATTATTATTTTTTTAACCACCAGCTTTCGGAGGGTAGGAATGTTTGTTGTACATAATATATACAGAAGTATCTTTTGGATTTGTGTTAATTATATTTTATTAGGAAATCTCCTTTCATATGTTTTACAGATTTTTGTCCTTAAAAGTTCTGGCAAAATTTTAGTTACTGTATATTCCCTGTTGATATGTTTTTAAGGTTTGATGTAAGCTGCAGTGACCTCCCCATTGCTAGCTGGTTGAGTGGTGTGTGTGTCTTCTGGGCAATAACTCTTCAGTTTATAACTTGATTCATAAAATAAACACCAGATGGGGAGAAGCCTTTATTTACTGTTTCACAAATGCTGCTCCAGGTCAGAAACTACAATATGTTTTACCAGAAAAGGGAAGAACGAGATATCCTCCATAAATATACCTCCTTGAGTGATGCAACTCTTCTCTTGTCAGGCTGTCCATTCTCCCCAGAATTATATGCTTATCAGTCATGTGTGCTATTGTGGTGACCTTGCCATTTTTGTCACCAGTAGGAAGGGTGTTGGGTTGACTATTGGTAGGTTTGCCTATCATCAAGAAGAAAGGTATTGAGTGAGTTGACTGTCTTTTTATCAGAAAAGGTTGGTGCTGGGGTACCAAATACCAGATTGTTTTGAAATGGTGGCTGCCCCATGCTAACCTTGTGAGGAGGATAAGTGCCCTTTTGCAACCTCACTATATAGGGCACTATGTCCCATGTGAAATCCTGTCTATTTTTGTCTCTATAGGTTTGTTCTCTCTCTTTGTTTATGTTTCCCCCCATGGCCCCATCACTGCAATAATTGTTATAAAAGTTTCTATGTGTAGAGTGCAAGGAGGAAGAGAACAACAGCAGCAGAGTATCCTAGGTGCATGACAGCTCAAAATGGTAGCATGTGCAAGGAGTTATGAGCTAGGCAATGATAATGGCAAGAATAATGGATGCGTAGATATTATAGAGAACCATTATATCCATCATTGTTATTACTTAGCCTGTTTATATTTTTGCATATGACCCAAATTAGTCACAGTTGCCAATTTGTCATTCTTTACCTGATTTGCACTGCAGTATGGGTGTATGGTCAATTTTATATTTCCATTTTCCAAGGCTAGGAACATGTTTATTTGTTTCTTTACTCTTTTGAAAAGGTACAATTTAAAATGATATATGTGTCTGATAAAACCATCACCATATATTTTCTCTCTCTCAAACTTGTACAGTACAATCATTGTAAAATCACACAATTAGCTGGAAAAAAAGACTGAAATTTCTTTGCTTTTTGGAGGTGGTGTGTTGAAGATGTGACTGGTTTGTGGCATGTCACTACATTATAGGGCCATATTTTCAAGAACAGTCATGAGCTGTGCAATAATGATGACTTGGCAAATACAGAGAACTATTGTACCAGTCATTATCGTTTCCAAGGACATGTATGTGTATTGCCCTCATTCACTGTGCTGTTTTCAAGTAGACATTTATACTACCAAAAGCTGTGGAACCTGGTGCTCAAGTTTGTTTGTGTGTTGGATAATGCCATTTATAACAATGTGGAATAAAATAGATTTTATAGTTATTATTTAGAATATAAAATGAAATCATAGGTATATATAAGGAGGTAATATGAAGGCAACGATCTTCCTCTCTGTATAGTGAAGCAGATCTCCAGCAAGTGACTGGAGTTTGTTTTTTGGCACAGTTTGGAAGAGTTGGTAGCTGCCAGTTGGATGATATCTTTCCTCCTGTTAAGGTAGTTTAAAGGTGTTATTTAGTGTTGCCAGATTGCAAACTTCCTTCATATAAATGTCTGCGTATGAAAGATATGTCAGGGTTTGATACCAATGGATGCATTACAATGCAGTTCTTGAATATGGCCCCATAAGTCTGTATATCTTGTTGCTTACCTTGGTCTCTTGGGTCTTAAGGTTAATAGAAGCTGAGCACAATCCTTCTTTTTCTGTTATTCTATCATAGAAAATGAATGACTGTTGTATTGAGGTTGGTAAAATTACATATTGTTATCATTATTACTGTTGTGCATTCAGCCAGTTACTTATAACTTTTAACTTTTAGTTTGTTTCTTCAAAATCCCACTCTTATTTCTTCCATACAATCTTATGCTTCCTTTCATTGTTGCCACAATTCTCATTTACACAAGTATATATATATATATAAGTATAGATATACTGTGTATTATATTGAATTTCATAAGGGTGAATTTTAATATACTGGAAGAGGGTTAGTTTTGTAGAAAATGCTTGAAAGTGTAAAAAAATATGCTTCAAAAATTTCCACTGGTCCTCAGAATCTTTCAAGCCCTTTTATTAACTTGAAAGAGTTTTATAATTATCTCAAGATTTTATTGAGCAGGTATTCAATCTGTGTTGTTACCAGGAATGGATTGTATCCTACTGAGTGGCTCTAAATAAAGAATTTTTGGTAGATCTTTTGTCTTACAGATTCAGAATGAAAGGAACTGATACATAGCTACTTGAATAGAAATTGGATAAAAAATGTAAAATCATACTAATAAAGGTTAAACAAAGACAGGCTGCATCTTGACACTTTACCATTCTTGTAAATGGTACAGTCTTACTGCTCACAGGTACCTAAACCATTGATCCATGTGTACTTAGAGGGTGAGAGTCTTCTCTTTTGTCCATCCCTTGCCAGACCTACTAAGGCCCCATCCACACAGGCGAGCTTTGCCCGTGTAACATCAGAAATGGAGAAATCTCGAGCTTGTATAACGTCAGAAATGGAGAAACCTCGAGTTTTCTCCATTACTGACACCACAGCGGGCAATGACTGCAAAGCAAAGCTCGCCCGTGTGGACAGCCTAAGAGGAAAAATTGCTGCCATTTCAACCATCCTGGTAAATATTGTAGATCCCATCTCTGTTGCATCTTATGTGTCTCCCTCGATCGTGACCGAGCTGGGTGTTCTGTGGCCTGACTTAGAAAAGCCCTCACGGAACCATATGCTGGAGGACAATGCTGAATGAATGGGGCCCCCCATAGGTGTAGCCTAATATTCACTGTTACATAACCACCATGTCCAATGTACTGCATTATATATCAATTATTATTATGCCCTGAAAATGGAAGGCTGCAATCATGTACAGCCGGCAGCATAAATTCGCGTCCATCTCGTGTACTTAATATTGCTAGTATGACCAGATAGTTGTATTTTGAACCAGTTTTTATTCCAACAACATACGTAATTTACCATATGAGAACTATATATGTCATCTCTGCATTAAAATTGTATTACAACATCACTATAGCTAATACATACGCCGGTGGAAATGAAGCGAACTTTTGCTGCCGACAGTACTGTACAGTATATTGTATCTTGCCAATGTGCATGTAGTCATTCGAATACACTTGGTGGATAGCAGACATTTATCACTGGTACAGTATGCAGATTTATTATACAATTGTGGCATCATAATATTAACAACCAAATAAGAGTTGTATGTTTCTGAGGACACAGCCTTCCATGGTCCAGACGATCGATCGTTGCCTGACTGACATGTCTGTCCTTGCGCCCGCTAATAAGTATCATGAGTGGTCGAGACATCACATTCTTCAATTAATAGAGCTTTATCGGGAACACCCTTGCCTGTTGAATGTAACATTGGACATCTACAAAGACAGAGACAAATGAGCAGTAGCCCACAAGACTATGTTAGAGGATATGCAAACAATTGGTGTGTCCGCGACAGTAGCCGAAATTAAAAAAGAAAATATACATACTCCGCAATCAATATAGACGAGAGATTCGTAACATACAAAATTACAGGTCCAAGATTGCTTATATAGGAGGTCGCTTTAGCTAGAAGTGTATGAAAATGATTCGGGTACATTCTCATGTAGTTTATGAAGTCGTTTCTACTCTCTACAGTACTTCAAATTCACATAATAAAGTCACATGACTACCTAATTCTCTTTTAATTAGCCAATCTTTACCACCATTTATATTTAGGCAGTTCGCTCTTTTTCTTCATCTTCACACACACATCAATTATTATGCTTTACAATGTAAATTATTTTATATACAGTTACTTAAAGTAGTGTTCATATATAATTGATAACTGAGGGAATTATTCTTGTGAATGTTTGTGCCCACTTTCCAAAATAGTGCCGGGATTGAGGTGTTTCCCACATTCTCAGGAGGAGGACAACAACCCTCATACTATGTCCACAGCAAAATCTACGTTCAGTATCCTGGTTCCGGTCTTTTAGAATGAGTGCAAGGCGCTGTCTCACATGGGCCACTTTTCAGTGGACAGTGGCTGCCACTTTTCCGTGTCATTGCATGGCTACTAAAGAAATGGAAGTCATACACGGCTGGGCGTTTCTCCAAATCACATATAATACCACAGTCAATACCGTTTGTCGTAGCCATTGTGGCTAACTACAACCAGCTGGGTCCACTCTTAACACGACGCCAACAGTGTCAAATCGTCCGCCACAGCGGTGCCACTAGCGTCAACAAAATACAAAGTGTGCAGGGTGCCACCAGTAGCGAGCCACCGTGGTGTGGCGGATGAAATGGTATGCGACCTTTCAAAGAAATTCAAGGGTTTCATTTCTCGCCACCAAACAATGACAGGTACCAAACCTCGTCGAGGAAAAGGCTTCTCTTCGTTCAATTCTTATTGTAAATCTTAACAGTATGAACTGAGCGACAAAGAGCCTTGTCCTAAAAGAAATAGTCTAATAATACCACTCAAGATAGGTGAAGATAATTACGAAACAAGAAAAATTAATTGTACAACTGTAGAAAAGAAGTAGCAGCATCGTAAAGAATTAAAAATGCAGAAAAGGGAAGCTCTCTTAATCTAGTAGACTAGTACCCGTACAAAAGACAGAAACTCCGATATTGTTAGTTTAAAGTTTGTGCCTTTGTGGTTTTCTGCCCAGTGGAAACTGTGGAACGGCGGACTGAACGGATTCAACGGAGTGGAATAACACACCTGCTGAGCTGACCTGCAGTAGCCAGTCAAAACCTACTGACATCGAGAAGTTCGAGTGGAAGGTACTGAACTTAAAGCCAAGTTGTAAGGTGCCTCCATCTCCAACACGGTGAATTAAAATGTAAATACTAAATAGTAACTGGCTGTTCGTTTAACTTCGTTATTTATTAGTGTTGAAAACTATCACTGTTGAGGAGGAGGCATCGTCGTGAAGGTTGTGCATTTACCATTTATATGTGTAGGATTCAATATAACTTATTAGGCCTAACGTCATGTATAATAAACAAGGTTCTTACTATTGCCTTGAGTATAGAAGACTTTTGAAGTAATCCGGAGGAAATGTGTCACCGTTCTAAAGTTTGCTCCCATAGAATTCATTCCGGTATTTATTGAAAGAATTACCGTTTTGTAGCAGTGTTGCCAGATCCGGCTAGGTCCCAGTATTTTGCCCCGGTCATTTCCTGTACTTTACCACGGTTGTTTCCCAGTAGTTTGCCCAGGTTAGGTCCCGGTAGTCTGATGCGGTTTAGGTTAGGTTAGGTAAGGTCAGGCTAATTTCAAAATGCCCCATTTGAATATGCCCTGTCTTGGAAATGGGGCATTTGCGGAGGAAATGCCGGTAAATGTTGAAAGAATTACCGTTATTGCGTACGGTTTTTCTACCTTCATTACCCACTATTTTAGACCATTCTAAGACTATTTCCTTCTATGGCATTTCCTCCGCAAATGCCCCATTTCCAAGATAGGGCATATTCAAATGGGGCATTTTGAAATTAGCCTGACCTTACCTAACATAACCTAGACCGCATCAGACTACCGGGAACTAACCTGGGCAAACTACCGGGACCTAACCTGGGCAGACTACCAAGAAATAACCGTGGTAAAGTACAGTAATTGACCGGGGCAAAATACTGGGACCTAGCCGGATCTGGCAACACTGCTACAAAACGGTAATTCTTTCAATAAATACCGAAATGCCATAGAAGAAAATAGGGTAAATATTGAAAGAATTACCGATATTGTGTACGTTTTTCTACCTTCATTACCCACTTATTTAGACCATTCTAAGACTATTTTCCATTTCCAAGATAGGTCATATTCAAATGGGGCATTTTGAAATTAGCCTGACCTTACCTGACCTGACCTAACCTAACCTAACCTAACCTAACCTAACCTAACTTAGACTGCATCAGACTACCGGGACCTAACCTGGGCAGACTACCGGGACCTAACCTGGGCAGACTACCGGGACCTAACCTGGGCTAACTACCGGGAAATAACCGTGGTAAAGCACAGGAAATGACCTGGGCAAAATACTGGGACCTAGCCGGATCTGGCAACACTGCTACAAAACGGTAATTCTTTCAATAAATACCGAAAATAGTCTTAGAATTGTCTAAATAAGTGGGTAATGAAGGTAGAAAAACCGTACGCAATAACGGCAATTCTTTCAATATTTACCTTAATTCCTTGGTAATAGTTAAGAGCTACTGTATAGTAGATACCCACATACCTAATGATCTGGAGGCAGAGGGTTGGTGGTAAAATTTAAGAAGACCCACGCAAATCAAAAACACATTTTGCTGATCTATCATTCCCAGTTTTATATGTTGAAATATAATGGTCATGACAGTGCATTTGGACCATGTTTGATCTCCCTCCCAAGAGGCTGGATTGAGGGGTAAAATAAATAATTAATATTTATAATTATGTCCTAGAGTTAGCCTGACTTTACCTATAGTTCACTCCAATAAGAAAATCAGCTCTGACTTGTGCGAACACATCGATAGAGGTGGCACTCCTGCTCCTGTTCGGAAGGCATATGATTTGTTTAAGGCCGTATCACACGGTCGCTCTTTTCCTTCGACACCATTTTCGACGACATGTCGCGTGAAACAATAGCACACGGGAAATTCTCAAGAAAGACAACAACGACGACCGACAACACCACACGGACGGCGGGACAACACAAACACTCTGTCACAAAAGCGAAATTACCAAGGATGGACGCCATTAACCGAGCAATTTTAGCTGTTGGAGCATGTGCAATTGCTTTGGAAGAAGAAGAAAGAGGAAAGAGATTTGGACCAGGCGGCAGACGAAAGCAGAAATGTAAACAAACCCCGAAATCAAATCAATGTTCCATGCTAATATTTAACAGTTAAATTCGGTGTATATAATATATAAGATCTAGGAATAAAATTTCTATATTGAAATAATGATACCTAACACTACTTAAATCATAATATGCCATAATAATATATTCCATACAATATTATTCACTATAAACTTTCAACGACATTCTCCCTGTCGCAGGAAATCCCCAACAGTTTTCGATAGTTTCCGTGGACACCTCGTCGTCCGAAATCTCCCGTTTCCCACGACATGTCGACGGAAAAAGTGCCTGTGTGATACCCGCTTTACATTCTCATCAAGCATTCAACCTTCAAAAAATATTTATATTTCTTCACTTAGCGTACCTATTACAAAAGCTAGGCTAATTTATTTTATATCATTGGATTAAGCAGTAATTGTACAACTATAATACAATTATTAAAACTTTGGAGGGTATAAAATAAAGTAATTACAGCGAGTATAAGTAAGAGAATATAGTCTTATGGTTTATACAACGTTTTACTTAACTTTGGTATTTGCAGCAATTATGAAAGTAATTTTAGAATAAAATATGTGCTCTAGTACATAAAATTATCTTGAAGATGATGGTCCTTTCAGATTTTACGTAAAAAGCGGTATGGGAGAGAAATGAAAGGATTTGTACTGTACTAACAAGCCAACATGACTTGGTGGTGGGGGAGAGAGGGAGGAAGTGGGAGGTGGATAAAGTTGCCAAGTACCACCAACATGAATGTAATGAATATTGTTAGTAGGCTATTTGGTGGGATATCGGTTAATAATGCTTACTTTTATCCCCTTTAAGTACTCTGCAATAGTATCAGCTTGAAATATTAGCCATATATTATTACCGAACTCCGCAAACAAAATGGTTGATTGAATTGAAGCCTGTTTTTACAGCCTCCTTATTGGTTCATCCCACCTCCGTCAGTGACTTCACAATCTTTACTGCTATATAATAACCGATTTTCTTATTGGAGTGGACTATAACCTAACTTAACCTAATCTGGACCAGGGCAGACTACCAGGACCTAACCTGGGCTAACATAAGGGGGAGAATCAAATGATCACACAAGAGAACATACGGGTATCAATATATAATTATGATTTTTGTCATGAATATAGTAGGTTTTAGGAGTTACATAAAATTTGGATAATTGACTAAAATTGTCTTGACATTACTGCTTGCACTAAAATTAAGCACTGAGACTTGGCTAGTAAGTTATGTATAGTTACATTTAGTGTATGATGTGCATTACTAGATATGTTTGTCTGTCTTTGCTTCAGAACAAAATGACAAAGAAAAGAAAGGCACATGAAATGCTTAAGGAAAATGAGCATGAGGTAGAAGAAGAGCAAAAACAGCAACAGCAGGAACAACAATGGCAACATGAACAGGAGTGTCAAGCAAACCAGAATTCCTCTTATATATTGCAGCAGGAGCAGGAGGAAGATGAAGACAACCTGGTTATTGAGACAAACCCAATCATGGTGGTATGTGATTTGATATGATGATGTTAACCCTTAAGACCCCCTTCACAATATGTGGCCCCGCGACCAGATTTCTGGTCGCCAGGCAATGCAATTCTGTGTGCAGCCAACCTGGTCGCTTCTTGTGAATAGGGCTTAAGGGTCAGGCATTGTGTGTGTTCCTGATTTTGGCTGGCAGACAAGTTTGATGTTTTTCGCATAAAATAAAAATATGTAATTCTATAACTATACTGTACTAATGTTGAAAAAATATTAAAATACTATTAGAAACTATTACATTAATCTTCAGTTTTCAACTTAATTCGATGTACCGTATTGCCCGGCTGTAGTGGTGATTTTAACATAAGTTGTGAAAACAGGCTGCTAAGCTGGCAGGTAAGGACCATGAGCAATCAACAGGGAGAGTGAGTGTGGATGAGTAAAACACGGAATGCGGATGGCTCAGGCTCATGAGTGAATAGAAGATTTGCCTAGTACTTAAACCCAAGTACTTGACAATGTACAGTTGGCCACACTCCTCACAGGCCCACACAATGCTGTTAACTCTAGCTAAGATGGTAACCCCGAACCACTAGTTTTAAGCTTCATTCACTGCCACCAATGAGTGCTTCGTGCTGGTGATTCATGATTACTATCTCAACCAGAGTTGACACCGCTGTGTGGCCCTCATGGGAATGTGACAAGGAAAAGTACATTTTAACAGATTATCTAAGATTTTTATACACACGTTCACTTCAAATTCAATAATGAGTAACAAATTAAAAAAGCAAATTATTGTAATGCATAACAATATTTTGATAATCCTAGAATTGATATAATTAAGCCTCACAAAAGTAGTACTCAAATTTTAGAAAGACCTCTGTCCACAGAACCTAAGAGGGATGAAGATTTAACCACAGGGTGGCATGAGATACCTTGATGGCTTAGTATTAGACTTACTGTATATATATAATAACTTGCATATATACTTTTTATTCAAACATGGGGTACAGTACAATAATAGTGTTTTTATAATCTGCTTTGTCAGAGTGAAAGTAGTTATTGTAATTTACCTACTTATGAAATGTACCTTAATCGTATATGATTGTTACTGTAGGCCTACTGTACTTGAACAATACTGAAAAATACTTGATTTTTTCAAGTATATTTGGCTGAAGTACAAGTACTGTACTCAAAATTTTGTAATTAATTCCATGTACCTGCACTAGACCCAAGCCTGATGGGTGCTGGTTGGGAATTTTTGTCATATATAACGTTTGATTAAGTTGTGGGATGTGAACATTTGGGTACATCATTTTTCAGCAGGCAAATCCTACAAATGAGAAGACATCTCGAAGAAAAACTCTGAAGTCTGATGCACTCATGAAAAGTATCTCCCTCTCTTGTGAGTGGAACATGTGTACCGCTGTCTTCAACAAGGTAGAGGGCTTCATGTCCCACACTGCTGACCATCTGGCTGCTGAGACAAGTACAGTAATATGTTATTTTGGTATTATAATTTTTGTAATGTGCTTTTTTTATAATAGTGTATTATTGTTACCATTATTGTTGTGTTTGTTCTGTTTTTGTAGCCCTACTTCACGTCTTTGTGAACCCTTTGGCCTGCGTGAAACTGGCAACTACTGCTGGTTTCTCGCACTAGGGACAGGCAGGTTGAAATTTTTGTCATTCAGTGGAAAAAGGAAGAATAAATTCATTGAGAGTTGGCATTTTGTACTTGTTCCACTATCCATCATAAGTTAGAGGACAAAATTGAGTGATGCCTGCACCATTTAAAGGTGTCCTTCTCCAGATATAAATAAAGAGAGAGAATACCACTAGAATGGGTCACATACACTCCCCGTTTCAAGCTCACATGATTCTCAGCTCTCTCCCACAGGCTTTTGCATGCACAACAATGTCCCGTCATTTAGTGTTGATGAATTGAGCTACTCAATGGACTTTAAGCTAAAATAATTACAAAAATTCTAACTTACACGCAGGTATTCTGCATTATTTTAACTGTATGCCTCAAGAAGGTGACGACAAGTTCCAGCCTCCAATTTTTCATTCTGTATTTTATTGTATTTGTAAGACTCGGAAACATAACAGCATGTTCCAGCTTATACTGTGCTGTACACATATACCGGTATATATATATATTTTGTACGACTGTGAATGTACTTTCTTATCATTTGATGAATGTTTCTTGTGCCCCTGAAGTGCGTTAAATTGTTTTATGTTATATTTTTTCTGTATCCCTGCTGTCCACTAAGTGTTGTTTAGTTAGTCTCTTGTTTCCCTCCTCCCAAAAGAAGCCAGGAGAGTGAACCGTGTCAGTATCAGTTGCTGACTGAAAACACCTGCTGTGCATTATTCTTTGTTGCACACACACTGGGTACTGAGCATAACACAAAGTAATACTAATTAATTTATGTTGTTTTTGTGTATATACTGCTTTCACTGCATAAGTTATGGAATTTAATTAACATAGTCTATGAAAAATTAGGTTAAATGATGTATCTTGAAAGTATTCTTGATATCAACAGGTCCCCCGAGTAATGATGGACACTTGTGTCACTGGCGTGAGTGTGGGTCTGTGTGCAGCAACAAGGAAGAGCTTGACAGGCATGTCTTCTTTCATGCCTTCCACACCAAAATTAAAAGTATTGGAGCTCTGCTGATGAAAGAGACTCAGGAGCAGGTACAGTACATTACTGTTACGAAGTACAGTAGGTTCGCATATTGTGTGTGTTCTCGATACGCGTTTCACCTATTGCGTGACGAACCCCCAAATCAGCACTATTTTTTTCCTCTGCGCGATGCTTACACCGAGCGTGTTTTTGTGGCCAAGAGTGGCTCAAATCCACAACTGTTCCCTAAAGCGCATCTAAATTCGGTTTCCGCGTGAAACTAGCCACTCCCCAAAACCCACGCTATAACCAGCCTGCTTTTCCCTCTCACTCAGTCAGTCTCCCACTCCCTCGTGTTCTATGTACCCCCCACTCTATTGTCACTTACTTGTTGCCCCCAACCCTACACCCTACCAACCAACACATGCCTTCAACAATTCCCAGGTTTACAAGAACTGACACTGAAAGAGGTGCAAGAAGCTCCTCAAGCATTGAACAACAAGATCCATTTGAGATTCTGGAGTGTATGAATGAGGCTGACACAGCACTACAACCCCAAGAACATCAACAACAACAACCACAACTGCAAGCTATGGAGACCGAGTTACCTGTAGGCAGACTCAGCCACATTCTCTGTGCCCTGGATAAGTTGAAGACTACAGAAACCTCCAAGCAGCGAATCGATGAAGTAATATTTGGTCTTGACAAGCTGTTCAAATATTACACTGACAAGCACAACACTGAAATAAGCAAGAGGAAACAAAGCCTACTCACTTGTTACCTAGTCAGCAACAAGAAGAGCAAGAAGAAATTGATGATTACGCTTCAGTTGTGTCCACCCTTGACTTTGAAGGGTTTAGGGACGAAGTGAATGAGATCATCACTGAATGCAGTGCTAGTAGGAGTGGTGGTGTGGGGGCGGGTGAGGGTACTGGCGCAACCTTGGGAGAAGCAGCGGGGAGGCTGACATGTGTCACGGCTTGCCTTGGAACCTCATTATTATTATTATTATTATTATTATTATTGACCAGAGATACAAAGCTGGGTGAGAATGCAAGCATTCTATCAATCCAAGGACCCCAGCCCCATGAATCCAACCTGAAGAAAAGAAAACAGCTTAGAGAAAGAAAGATGAGCAGTTAGCTTAATAATAACATATGAGCCCTACTCTTGAAGCCAGCCAGTCATACACCAAAGACAGGTTCACAAAGGCACACACTTCTAGTGTGCTTTTGTACTGCTATTTCTTTGGTAAGAACTACTCATTATCAAATAACAATTACCAAATACTGTACTATACCCTGCATATTGGCATACAAAATCTCTGTAAATTGTCAGGTTGAGGCAGTGGCCGCCCATAAGTACTTTTCCCCATATAAATGTGTATTCATACTAAGTGATTTCAATCAATGCGAGCCCCTCTGTCGCCCAAATAGGCACGTAATATTTGAACCTACTGAATATGATTGTGAATATGCATACAAGCCAGTTTATCATTTAACTTGTCAATTTGGGTGGTCATCATGTCAGAGTAAGATGTAATGCACCAGGGTGATGCTAAGTAAGTACAGTATATGCTTATTAAATTGCAATTTTTCTGAAAAATTTTCTTTTGGTATTTATTAATTTTTAATTATAT
Organism: Petrolisthes cinctipes; assembly: GCA_033782935.1. Taxonomy (NCBI): domain Eukaryota; kingdom Metazoa; phylum Arthropoda; class Malacostraca; order Decapoda; family Porcellanidae; genus Petrolisthes; species Petrolisthes cinctipes. Next base: position 35,595 of record JAWQEG010000272.1, on the reverse strand, counting down.
AATAAGTTTTTGAATATTTGTTTGATTTTCTGACTTGTACGGGTTTGCAGATTTGACATATCAAATGCCCACTTAAAAAGAATTTATGGTATTATAAGATAGTGTAGACAGTGTTTTTGAGAAGAGAATGACCAATAGAATACATCTTTGTAATAATGATCAAAGATACCGGTATGTAGAAAGAAGGAATATAATATGATGCTGGCACATTTGATGATTTATAGAGTTCAAGTATTGTACCAAGAACAATACTGGACATAATTTCATGCATGGAATTGATAGTTTGCAAAACCTTATCCATCAATTTATAGCTTTCATCCATTCACACGGATTGACCTTAACCGAAAAAATAATTAAATGAATATTTGATATAATACAAGGAAATTTTCAGACAGCACACGGTAGACTGAGAGTGTTCAGTACTGTAATAAATTGTATTTATCACCTGGACAGTGCATCCTGGATGCATCTGGGTGCAACATGGTACCTGAGATCCCAGAGGCTTTCCAGTGCATGTGGGAGGACTGTAGTGAGCACTTTTCCTCAGCTCAGGATTTCTACTGGCACGTTCAGGGTCATATCAGACTCCTAGATCCTGATGAGGACAGTAACTACAAGTGTGACTGGGAAGGTAAGAGAGTCTGTTAACATAGTTTTTGTTTTGTTTATTCATAGTCAGGCATTAGGGTATGAAGTGGTTGCCAGTCATGTAGAAGTACTACAGAATAGAAAATTTCTCCATTAAACATAATGGATTCTCATACAGTGGTACAGTACCTCGGTTCTCAAACTTAATCCATTCCAGAAGGCGGTTAGAAAACCGAATCAATTTTTCCCGTAAGAAATACTGTACATTGGATTAATCTATTATAGACCTCCAAAACTTATACAGTATGAAGCATTTTTAGTAAATATATTGCTTATTTATACCTGTTTAATAATACTTGCATGCATAAAGTCAACCACAAAAACTATAAACACAATATAAAAAACAATAAATGAAAATTTAACTGCACTTTACTTGTACTGAGAAGAGCTGATGACGTAAGTGAAAGGTAGTGAGGAACTAGGAGAGGTGGAGGGTTGTTTGTTTGGAAGGGGAGTCAGACACGTGAACACCACTCTTGTACGGTACTTCGCTATGAGATCTTTTTTCACTTCTATTGTGGCTCTAACAACTTTTCTTTTTGGATTGCTGCTTTCATTATCCTTCTTTTGCTCCATGGTAGCTTATTTAATAAAAATATTAATAAAAACACACGATAAAGAAACAGAAAAATGAGAACGTTCACAGCAGATTTTAGTGGGAGTGTGGACTGAACGACAGGTGCTGGTAAACTGTTTTGAGCAAGCTTGGCATAGGCCGAGAATGGTCGACTGGTCATCCGGGTTTAGGAACCAAGTTTATGTTCGACAACCGAGACATTTTTTTCTCAAACAGTATGTTCGAAAACCGAATTGTTCGAGAAGGGAGTTGTTCAAGAACCCAGGTACCACTGTATATTGTATTGAATTAACTAACAAATAGGGAGGGAAAATGTGATTTGTTTCCTGTGCACTATCAGTGTCACATGTTTAATACAAAAGACCTCAATTAAAGTGGACTAAAAAGGGAAGTTGGAAATACAAAATTGACAGAACAAAAATGGAGGAGTATTAGCCTAGTTTGATCAGCTTGAGTAAATGCTGCTGTTAGTGTCATATCCAGATGCCATAATAATATAATACCAGGCTTTTTATTACACCTCTTTATCAGTATTTACAAATTATCTCAAAATAGTTTGTGTTTTTTTCCAAGTGATTGCAATGAACCAAAAATATCTGGATAAAACACTCTTGTGTAAGTTGAAAATCACTAAACCACACCACCATTGCAGCTCATGCTGGAGATGTCCTGGTGACAATATTATCCACCCAGAATGATTTTGATAATAAATCCTGAGTTAGATGCCTTGTTCCAGGAGTCAGGTGCAGCCTGGTATTCTCTTTCACCTCAAATTTTTATCTTTTGTAATTATGGTTTCTATTCCATTATTATTAAAATTTTGCAGTTGTTAGTTGTTTTATAATTATATAGAACCTGAACGTGTCAATATACATTACAGATTGTACGTCTAGTTTCAAGAAGCGACGGAGGTTGCTGGACCACTCCCGAAGCCACACTCAGGAAAAGCTGGTCGGCTGCCCCAATTGTGGTGGTATTTATGCCTCCAACACCAAGTTTTTTGACCACTGTGTCAGGCAGATTCCCCTGGACTGTGAGTGTTAGGACTTCCTTTTTGGATAAACTAAATATCATTTATGTACAGTAGAAGCCAGTACTGATGATATTGACTGCATTTGTCACAGCTAGTTCCTACAATCTGCTGTATGAGTTAGGCTTTTCAACCCCTTATGGTTAGTGGGAAATACAATTTAAGGAAGTATATACTCCATCAAAATATTGATACAAGAACATTAGTAAGGGGAAAGATGTATAGGGGAGAAAGTAAAACCCAATACAGTACTTGTATTGCCAACAATACTGATTGTTATGGCTTTGGAATAGCCTAGTACTGTATGCTGAAAGTTGCATTTTATACCAATGCAAGTTTGGTCTTTTATCTTCTCTTTTTCCATAGGGCAAGATCCTTTTGTTACAGATTCATCGTATATGATGTTTTTAATATACATAACCCCTGTTTATAATGAGGCTGTGCTATGCACTGTAATAATCAATTTTTCATATCTATCGCCTTGTTTACTTATAATTTTCTAATGTAACTTTCAGTTTAAGAATGTAATTAGCAAAAGCAGTGCAGTGTTTTGTCCAATAGATTACTTCATTGGTTAATTAATGTAAAATGAAATGTTTCAGATGTTTATTTTTTTTCTCACGTTCTACTAACTGTTATGTATTAGTGTACAGTATTATCATTTTAGCTGTGATGGCTGAATGGTCAGTATTATTGACTGAGGTGGTTGGCCCACTCTCATGAGTTCAAATCCTGGCAGGGGCAGCTGACATGAATTGACCTAGATCTCCATCCACCCTTATAGGGTTAGTGGAAAAATAAATACCTAGGGTAATACCTGTGAAAGGTAACTGTAGGCATGTGGATGTGGTCGTGTAGTCCAGAATGGTAGGTTACTATAACTCACCACAGGATCAGACGTTGATGTGCCGGTGATAAGCACTATGGTGAATTGGCATTATGGCGTATGCCCTGCCACTTTTCATTTACCTTTAAATTTAGTTTGAAAGTTCCACAAATTTTGAATTGTAGTTATAGCTAAGTACAGTACTTTTCTTTTTCACCAGCTCAACAGTTCCAGTGCTCCCATTGCTCCCGCCGATATGCTAATGAACGACTGTTACGAGACCATGTGCGGCACCACATTAATCACTATAAGTGTTCTCAGTGTGACATGACCGTACCCAACAAATCCACTCTGGCAGCTCACATCCGCTACCGCCACACCAATCACAGGCCTCACAAATGCCCACAGTGTAACCGAGGGTAGGCCTCCTCCTTGCTTGCTTACTTGTTTTGTTTACATTTACATATGTAAAAATTATAGTATGGTTACACCTAAAAATTGCATGTTATGTTCTATATAGCCTGGTAATAGCTTTTCATTATTGTAATGTATTGTATGGGGACTACCCTAACAAATGTCTTTAAGAAACATCAATGACAGAGCTGGGACTTTAACCCATACTGGCTTAGCACTGTTGCAAACTTTGGAGCCTCAATTTTTTGTGTCACCATTATCATCAATACCCCATTTGCCTCTTTCAAGGGGTGGGGAGGCTCTAGTGCCAGTGCAGGACTCCCAACAGCATAGGATCCAGCTCTGAGTCTATATAAACCTTTAGTGTTAGAGAGCAGGGTCCCCAACCTACGCTATCCCCCCTGTATCGTAGAGGATATGAGACTGACGGCACCATCGCAAGAATGGTGGGCGATGGGGACGCCACTTCCCTATACTTTGTGTCACCACTTGCCAAAAATGTTTGGGAAATGGGAACAGCAGCTATTCACAGGAACAGAGAGACGTCAATGGTGTTTCTTTATAACTGTTGATAATATTTATAACCCTTCAAAAGGTGCCATTGAACAAACAAACACCCATATATACTTTGGTTTATATTGGGAATGGAGGGGGTAGCATCATAACTCAGGAAACAATGTATAGTAAAATCTCTAGGATAGCCGTTTCATGGATAGTGACAGAGACATGGACATGGAGTAGGGCTCATCAGTCTAGAATAGGTGCTGTGGAAATGAGTTACTTGAGAGGAGCATGTGGAGTGTCTTGGTGGGATGGAGAAAGAAAAAGAAAGGTGAGGAATTTGTAAAGAAGGTTTATGGAAGTGAAGTTGTGGGACCTGGTGTGAGAGGCAGACCTCCGGTTAGATGGCAGAACAGAGTGGAAGAGTATGTAAAGGAGAGAAATGTGAAGGGCAGAGTAGGGCTTGACCAAGTAAGGAGGGAGTTTTGGAACAGGGAAAACTGGAGACACTTCTGCCGTGGCCACCCCCTTGGAGGAAGTTCCCGGAGGGAAAGAGGCGTCAGAGCTATAGATAGATAGACAGGATAGAAAGATATCCAGGCACGGCGGATAGCGATTAATGCACCTGGTATAGCGAGGCTAAGCGAGCAGACTACAGGTGGTGGAGTTGCCAATATCGGATATTGGCAACTCTGACGCTGCACGCATAGTGATAGTCAATGTCTCCACTGTTGTTTCCGTTGTTTTAAACTTTATAGTCACTTGTTGCTGGCTCTTGTTGCTGAAGTTGTGTCCATGTGTTAAGGCTGCTGGATTTTATCCTGTAGGCTAATCTAATGCATCTGCAATGGGGGCAAGTGGTGGCCAAGAACCTGGTAGAAGTGCAGAAGAGGTCATGCCTGGGACATCAAAAGGGATTGACATTAAAGAAGGTGAGAAAAGGCTGCGGGAGTTTATGCGAGGCAAGAATATACAGTGGACAATGGACGAAGAAAAAAAAAATGATCAAAATGATCGAAGATGAGCACGAACCTGTGACATTATGAAACTGTTCGGTATCCCTGAATCTAGTGCGAAAAACATGTGTAAGAAGAAAGAGGAAATTAAGGCTACCATGACAGTGGCTGAAAAATATTTTGGTGGTAAGACTGGTGGTGGTAAGCGAGCTATGCATGACACATCAGACCATAACAGATTAATGGTTATAACTGAACATTATACGATGAAGTGGCTAGCCCGTTGTTTACAAGAAAATGCAAGTGTGGATGGACCTGCAATCAAGGGCCAAGCATTGAAACTGTATGATGCCCTGTGTGTTAAATAAGGTGTGCCTGATCAAAAAGGACTGTTTGGGGCTTCACGAGGGTGGTTGCATAGGTTTAGAAAACACTGTGATATGAACTTTGCGTATTATCACGGTGAGGTAGCATCAGCAGACACCACGACATCTACCAAGTTTCCCAAGGTAGCTAAGGATATAATCGATGAAGGAGGGTATGCCCCGGATCAAATCTTTAACTGTGATGAGACCTGGGTATACTGGAAAAAATCTCCAAAGGCAACCTATGTCCCGAAGGATAAACGTCGAGCAACGGGAGGAAAAATGCAAAGGATAGGCTCAGTGTGCTCCTAACCACTAATGCCTCAGGTGATTTTAAGATGAAACCACTCACTTTGTTCAAGCCTCATAATTTTTTTTTTTTTTTTTTTTTTTTTTTTTTTTTAAACCGCTTGGCAGAAGATCACGTATGCAACAATTAAACAGTCGTTGACTCCACTCTTGCCTCACTTAAATCTTCAACAGGCCGACTGACAGCAACACGATGTTCTAGTCCGAGAAACAACGACCTGGTGAGAACTGTGCCAGGCTTATCCAGTGTGTCACAGGCAGATGTAGAGGAGCTTGTTGGTGCTCGTGAAGGAGAGCAGACTGTTGAGGATATGATGAGAGATGATGAGGAACGAGAACAGACTGCAGATGATGTGGAACAAGTCTTAATAGAGAAGAAAGAACTGACGACAAGGGAATATTCAGACATGTTGGCTTTGTCGGATAATCTTGTGGCCATGTTAAAAGTAAAGGTAAAGGAGAGGCAGGAAATGGCAGTACAGAATGTAATGAATGAGGAAGACAAACCGGACATCCAACCTATTGCTGCCATGGATGTTCAGATTGATTTTGAAGGCTTAGAGGAGGAAGAGACTGAAGTATTGAGGATTGACACCGAAGCAAGAAACAATGGCGCTGGCATTGCTAGTGAAAATAAGGGAGACAGAAGAGACATCAGAGAGAGTGAGGGTGTGGGCGCCCAGTAGACTGATGCTAAACTTGACTCGTCATGTCACCTCAATAAATGCATTTTAAACCAATACCAGGTAATTTTATATACTGTACCTTCTGGCATGTCAAATATATTTACTTTTAAGTTTGTATATGTGTGCTTGGTTGGGGGAAATTTGAAAAATGTCCAGACTACTTTGATTTATTTACATTCAAACTTTGCCCCGGTTTTACAGATAACGACTATTACGTCAGACTTCATGTGTTGCTATCTGTGAGGTCTTATTGTATACTGAGTTGCCAAGGATAGACTTTGTTGTGTCTAGTTAACAAGAATTTACTATGCAGGAATTGTATTTTCAAACATAGTTCTTGAAAACAATTTCATCTTGATAGGATAACATAGCTCTCTCTTGTTTGTACAGCTTCACGGCAATAACAGACTTGAGTCGTCACCTCTCCATTCACTCTGAAGAGCCACCGTACGTCTGCCCCTACCAACAGTGTATATACAAATGTCGCTCCCTCACCACCCTCCATAGACATATCAAACAGGTGAGGGTCAACCAGGGTTTGATACAATGCAGTTCAACAATTACTGTATTTAAGTTTTTAACAAAACTTGTGGTTGGATGGCACTAAGCTGTGATACTCCATGGGAGCTAGTTTCCTGGCAGGATGAGGTACAGTTAAGTCTGGATAATGTGGTTGATTAAGACCATAGAGGTCCACTTGTAGGTCAGAGAGCATAAATGAAATAACAGAACTAATGGAAATAATTGAAACTGATACTGGGCCAACTGCTAAATTCACCTTTTTCTTTATCACTGACATAATACAGTAACAATAACATTTACACTTTATGATAGTACGGTATGCATCATCATCACCAATTCCCCATTTCACATTTATTCAAGGGGTGTGGTCTTAGGTCTCCAGAGACAGGTGTGGAAAAATGAAAATAGACTACAGAATTGAGCAGAGCTGTTGTCCTAGTTTCTAAAATGGAAATTATCCCAGTTGTAACCAACCATTGTGTAACAAAAACTCCACATATCAGCACTCTACAATGAGCCTTCTAGTGGTATCTTTAACCTTGATGCCTTTTTAGCTTTACTTTGCAGTATGATATGGCCAAAGTAGCCCAGTCTCGGACACCTGTCTATCAATAGAATGATAATGAACATCAGAGGCTGTATGGTATGATTTATTTGTTTCATTATTTCAAATTTCTATTAATTACTTTCTCCTTTATGAATGTTGTTCATGCCAAAGCCTGTAGAATATTTCCAAGCTTGGAAAAATGTTGATGCTATAAGTTATGCCAATTAATTATTATTTTTTTTAACCGAAGTTATGGCCTAAAATTCATGTAATTTTTTGCAGAAACACAATCGCATAGGAAAGTATCACTATATGTGTCACATGTGTGATGCCAAGTTTGGGTCAGGAGAAATTCTTACCAAGCACCTTGTCAATGAGCACAGCTTCCTCTCTCCTGTTGGTCACACTCGATTTAGGTAACATTATTGTTTGTCGTGTCTCCCTCTCATTTCAGCTATAGCAGCTATTGCTGTAATTTCAGTATTCCACTACTGGTCACAGAAAGACCTTTCTCAGCCTTATCCAATCCCAGTGCCTTCTGTTACTCGTTTGAAACCTTGAAATATACAGTGTGAAATTATGCATGGCCAGGTTTTCTGTAGTACAATACTGTACAGTATTAGTCTTCAAGAAGTAGTACTATATATCTTTGACTGATTCCATGGTTCTGAGGAATATATAGCAAAATTGTTAGAAATAATTAATATATATCATTATTAATCTTGTGAGAGTACTGTACAACGATGGTAATTTGCTGTGTTCTGTCAGGTACAATCAGGATGAAGATGGATATTACCGACTACAGACTGTTCGCTATGAAAGCATTGAATCCACTCATGGCATGGGTGAGGAAGAGGAAGGGGAGGAAGGAGGGGTTCTACAGTCCCAGACAGGGGAAGGTACTAACTTGGAGACCTTTCAGGATACCCCATCCACTATCCCATCCTCACCACCCTCTAGTGTTGCCAGTTCACTTCCTTCGGAGAAATCTACACTTTAGGATAGGAATGTTTTTCAAAGTTGGAAATATGGATGTTCATATTTTTCCAATTACAACTTTACTTACTGTAGTCCTCTTCCTTCCTGCAAATGGGGTCTTCCCTGTAAAAATGTCTTCTCAAAAATTACCTTTATGGTTTTCAGTGTTACAACAGTTATATTTTTATTATTTGTGGTTTTTGAGGGTTGATTTTTATTTCATTTTGGAAGTTAGTGATGGAATTTTAAAATAATGTGATATGTAATGTTATTGAATGCACACATTCATTGCATAAGTGAGTTGTCATATCCATGACATTATACTTTGTACCTTTTGTGAGATCGGCAGATCGAGCCTCGCCCAGGCCCGAGAGTTTAAACCTGTTTACTGGGGGGTTACTGCCATGGCTGGGCACCATGGTGGGGAGTTGGGCTTGCCTGGCTAATATTCGGGAGAATATCTCATCAGAGATAGATACCAGAACTGAAACCCTACAACTTTAACTTTAACTTTTAAAACTAGGTTTCATGTCTTGTGACTAGAGGGGGCTGAAGCTGCCAATTTGGCAGTGGATATGACCATAGGTGGTAAGACATTGTAAGTAATGTACACACTACACAGTAATAATATGCAAAACAGGGGAAAATACAGTGAATGGAGACTCCCTCATCTCATAGCCATGTTCCTACCCATTTGATGAAAATGAAATATTATTGTGCATATGTTTGATTTTTCTAATACAAAGTTTTTTTTCGGTGGAGAAACAGTTTTTTTGGCTGAACAGGAGAGGTACATTGCAGTATAACTTGACTGACCATTAAGCCTTCCAGTTTAGCTAATGATGAAACCACTAGACAGGCGCACTGCACTTTATGGATACCATTACATTCAATTAAGAGTTGCCAACTCAGTTCAGACCACTAATAAGTGGACTCAAGGTTACAACACCTATGAAAATGCTTCCCGTAGGTCAATTTTTATAAATCTGTTTTGGACAGCTACTAAATATGTAGATCAGTGTACCTGTACTCCGTACATTTTCAGCTAGGAAGAAATATGAAAGGTGAACTTTTTCCACATTTTATGAAGCAAAAATGTCTAACTTTTATACAATTATGAAAGGTCAATTTTTTTAGTTCTCCATTAAATTAATGTTGAAAAATTGTGTTGTATGTGAGGTGTATTGTAAGCCTAATTGCTTGTAATTACTGTATTTATACTGTACTGTGTTATGTATGTACAGGACATAACTCATGATTTCTCTAGAACCATATCCATACTCTAATCACTCACCAATCTGACCAAACACTCAAGAACAACACGCAGCTGCTTGTACGACCTCCTGACATCCATCCATCTGAATCTTGCCTTCCCCATGAGGACAGAGTCCACCTGGCCAGGCTGCGATCTGGCCACCACTCGGCACTTCTGACATATCAGAAGCTGGATGGAGCCATTGTAAATGCCTGACCAGGATGCAACATAGCACCCCATTCTACTAAACACATGGAAGACTGCAATGCACACACCACACTCGCCAGCAACACGACATACACACTCTGAAGGCACTGGGAGAGCCCGGTTCAGGCCATGGCCTTCCTCAGGGGCTCGGGGATGCTTGAGGAACTTCAACAACAACTCAAGATTTCTTCCCCTCATTTAACGGGAGGGGGGGGGGGGGGTTGAAAGAGGGCGGAGTGCATGAGCCCCACTCTTTCTGTATAATAGAAACCAGGATGATGATTCTGGTAACTTTATGTAGATTTGTGAATGAAAAGAAACATTGAATAGATTTTCATATCCAAAGAATGCATGTACTGTGGATCTGTTTAAGATACATTATTATATCTTAAGTTTGCAGTACATGGTACTGTAGTATATGGCAGATTATTCCTTTTTTTTTTTCTTTTTTTTCATAATGATACTATAAGGTAATGAGTTTTACTATGCGGTCAGGTAGACGAAGACTGGCAAATCTGGAGAGTGTTTTGTAGTACAGTACATGATGGTCTGATTGGTTGTCCGGTAGGTGACATCATGGCACTTTGTGATATAGTCGGCCACCGTGATCCATTCCATGTTAATAATATTCACCATTACAGTATTGCATTGTAATTACTGTACATATGCCTGGTCACATCCATTTAGACGTCCCCAGATAATATACATTTTACTCATACTTTCCTATTTTTATTACCCTCATTTATCATTATACTTTTAGTAATTTATTTGTGAGTAGCTTTGTGCAATGGCAATATCGTAACCAATGAGGTCGAGGATTGCTACTGTGCAGAAGTGCTATCAGTATTGGGAAAAGCAAAAACCTCGGTGACCTACCCCTCCCCAGGAAGGGTAGGTAAGCCTTACCCCGCCTCCAAGCGGTGACCTCGGGGGTACACCTCCTTTTTTTATCTTTGTTTTAATCCATTCAGGAGGTGGAGCCAAAGGGGAAGGCGGTGTGGGGGTGAGACCTAGCTTCCCCCACATATAGGTTTTAAGGTTTTTATTGTATTTTTAGTGTTTTAAGATTTTAATTTCTTTGATTGTGTGTTTTTATATTTTGTAATAATTTCTGTTAAATTTATGACCTTGTTTTTTAGCTTTTGACAAGGCCGACGGCCCGTGTCCCTCCGGGAATGAGCACTGCATTGGCCTTGCCAGCCATCAGTGGCCCCCCAATGGGGGAGTGGACAGTTATGGCTACTGGCAGGGAGGGTCTCCGGGCTGCCCTGCAGAGGGAGTGGGGAAGAGGGAATGTATGAGAGTAGTAACTGTGAATGTGAATGGAATGACGGATGGGACCAAGAGGCGAGAGATTGTAGAATGTTTCAAGAAAGGAAGAGTGGATGTGATGGGAGTGACGGAGACACACGTGAAAGGATGTGGAGTGGTTGAGTGTCAGGAAGGAAGGGAGAGTGGACTGTGGGAGGAAATGGAGGGAGGAGTAATATGGACAGGTATGAATGAAAAGAGTAAAGGAAGAGGGAAGGAAGGGTGTGCGCTGTTGGTGTCTCCGTGGGTGTGGAAGGGAGTGGATGGACATGAGTGGAATGGGTCAAGAATAGTATGGATGACTGGAAAGATTGGCTTGGTGAAGTATGCTTGGGTGTGTGCTTATGCACCAGTGAATGAAAAGAGTAAGACGGGGAGAGAGAAGATGAGAGTGTTTTGGGAGGAGTTGAATACATGTCTGAGAGGAATTGATAATGGAAGGAGAATAGTGATGATGGGAGACATAAATGGAAAGGTGGGAGGTGAGGAAGTGGGGAATATTGTGGGTAAATGGGGTGTAGAAGGAACAAATGAGAATGGTGAGTATCTAGTGGATGTCTGTGCTGAGAGGGGGTTGTTCTTGGCGAACACCTTCTTTCAGCACAAGATGATCCACAGGTATACATGGAAGAGAAGGGATGAGAGAGGAGAGCAAAAGAGTTTGATTGATTATGTGGCAGTGGATGAAAGGTTGAGGAAGGATGTGTATGACGCAAAAGTGGTGAGAGGAATGGTCCATTGCTCCGACCATTTTGCGGTGTTGGTGAGGATGAAGGTTAGGGTTAAGTGGGAGTATAGTAGGAGGGATGAAGGGGTGAGGAATAAGAGGGAGGTGGCTAGTGGGAAATTAGATGTAGAAGAGTATAGGGAGGAATATAAGAGGAGGGTGGGTGAGGTGCTGGGGGATGTAAGGATGGGGATAGGGGAGGGAGTGGGAGTGAATGCGGTGTATGAAATGTTTAAGACTATAGTATTGAGGACAGCAGCAGAGGTAGTGGGGTATAAGACACAGAAGAGGGGCAAGAAAGGGAGTGCTTGGTGGACAGAAGAAGTGAAAAATGCCGTAGAGGAGAAAAGGAAGGCATATAGGAGAACATTACAGAGGAATGTGCCGGAAGAAGTGAGAGAGAGATGGAAAAGAGAATATAATGTGTGTAAGAGACAAGTGAAAAGGATGGTGAGTGAGAGTAAAAGGAGAGTGGATGAGGAGGTGGATGGGATAACTGCTGAAATGTTAAAGTGTGGGGGGGAGGTAGTGGTGGAGTGGATGTTGCTTATATGTACATTGGCTTGGAGGCAGGGAGAGGTGCCAGAGGATTGGAGGAGAGCCATAATTGTACCTTTGTTTAAGGGGAAGGGGAGTAAGGATGAGTGTGGTAGCTATAGGGGAATAAGCCTCCTTAGTGTACCAGGGAAGGTGTATGGGAAGGTTCTTACTGAGAGACTGATTGATGTAACAGGGAATAAAGTTAGTGACGAGCAGGGAGGGTTCAGAAAGGGTAGAGGATGTGTGGACCAAATATTTGCATTAAACTCAATAGTGGAGAAATATATTGGGAAGGGTAAGAAGTTGTATGCTGCCTTCATGGACCTGGAGAAGGCATACGATAGAGTTGATAGGAAAGCTATGACAGAGGTGTTGAGAATTTATGGTGTTGGGGGGGCCTTTGCTGAAAGGCATTGAGGCTTTTTATGCAGATGTAAAAGCATGTGTACTGGTAGAGGGTGATCTAAGTGAGAGTTTTAATATTAGTGTAGGGCTGAGACAGGGGTGTGTTGTGTCACCATGGTTGTTCAATATATATATGGATGGTTGTATGAGAGAGGTGAAAGCCAAAGTGAATGGTCTGGGGGTGAAGTTGAGGCTGAATGAAGCAAATTGGTCCCTGGTGGCAAGTTTGTTTGCGGATGACACTGTGCTGATGGCTGAGAATGAAAGGAATTTACTGAGAGTGGTGGACGAATTTCAGTCTGTGTGTAAACGAAGGAAACTGAAGGTGAATGTGGGTAAAAGTAAAGTGATGGTATTTTAAAGAGCAGAAACTGAAGTGATTGACTTTGCTACACCTTACAGAGTGGCTGTACCAACTGGGACAAAGTGTGAGATAACTCTGAGGGGCGAGAGGATGGAGGAAGTGGAGGAGTTTAAGTACCTGGGTACAGTTATGTGTAAACATGGAAGTATGGAAGGAGAAATTAGGGAGAGAGCAGTGAAGGGTAGTCAGGTCATAGGATCACTGGGGAGGATTATGAAGGGTAGAGGTGTGAGTATGGAAGTGAAAAGGGGACTACGAAATAGTATAATCCTGCCAACACTGACATATGCGTCGGAGACATGGACATGGAGTAGGGCGCATCAGTCTAGAATAGGTGCTGTGGAAATGAGTTACTTGAGGAGCATGTGGACTTACTAGATGGGATGGAGAAAACAATGAGAGTGTGTATGAGAGATGTGGTATGAGTGAAATGGCAATTGGTACTGAGTGTGGAGTGGTTGAGAGAGTGAAGCATAATTCATTGAGGTTGTTTGGACATGTGGAGAGAATGCAAGGCGAGGAATTTGTAAAGAAGGTGTATGGAAGTGAAGTTGTGGGACCTGGTGTGAGAGGCAGACCTCCGGTCAGATGGCAGAACTGAGTGGAAGAGTATGTAAAGGAGAGAAACATGAGGGGCAGAGTAGGGCTTGAACAAGTAAGGAGGGAGTGTTGGAACAGGGAGAACTGGAGACACTTCTGCCGTGGCCACCCCCTTGGGGGGAGTTCCCGGAGGGAACGAGGCGTCGGAGCTATAGATAGATAGATAGAGTATCTAGTACATAAATTATGATAGCACAGGCCATACAGTAATGGGGAGTTTCGGTGCTATCATTTCAACTGTTTCACAATGAGACTGATGTTAGTCTCAAGATAGCCTCTGATTTATTGGCGATTTATACAATATTTTTGCATTCATATAACGGTTATATTTACACAAAAGGACACGGGGAGGGGAAGAATCGGCAAGAAATAGGCCATCGACGAAATCCACCGTAAGTTTCTCTTGGAAAACATAACATGTCGGCCGTCTCCTACTACCACTCACCAGTTGAGACCACCACTGCCTCAACGTGATTGGATGATTGCATCCAGCGACTTCCAGCCGTGCTACCCAAAAAAAAAATGTAAGAGTTTTATTAAGACAGATGGTAATTCGCCATTAAATCCATTTGGCTGTTTGTGTACTATTCCCTGAATCTAATGCAAATTTGTTTATGGTATTATATTTTAATGCGTAGGCTATATTGGAGAAGTATGATAACAAAAAAATAGTTTGGGAGCAGGGTGACTGCACAAGTCCTGTAGTTCAGCTTCAGTAATATACTGGTAATAGATTTTTTAACCATGACTTAATACTATGTATGATATAAATAATTGAAATATGAAATGAGCCTTGAAATATGATATGAGCTTTGGCCTAATCATCCTATCCCAGGGACTGTCTCCTCTAAAAGTAACGGTTCAAGATGCCAGTAATTCTTTTATACTTTTTCTTTAATTATTGTTCTAAAAACATCTCAGCGTAGAAATATAAACATGCACTATGGATATCAAATACAAAAATAGGCTCTATTCAGCAAAACACTGCTCAGTACAGGAAATATGCATATTTTATAGCTGATTGTTTGCTACCTTTATAACATTTTCTATTACTATGGGTATTAGATAAACGCTTTTTTTTTCAATTAATATTCTTAATGCAGAGTATGATATGTATATGTCTTAAATAAATAAGAAATATGCATCTTAATAAATTCATAAGCATACATAAATCACGATAGGGTTTGAGGCACAGTTTGAGGCCTCCATCTGGCTACAGGCGATAATCAAGATGGTACATCTGGAGTAGCCTACCAAGCGAGGCGTTTATAGTCTGTTGGCTGTAATAATTTACCTTATGGCATACACTCGTATAAAGTTCACAAATATACGACCGGGACCAAACCGAGGTAAACAAACAGGACCTAACCGAGGTAAACATGGACAAAAAGGTACTATCACTTTCTTATATCAGCAGGTAAAAAAGAATAATGGATTTCCCAAAATAAGTTGAGTAAAAATTGTAATTGATATCTGTGGCTCAAAAATTAACTGCTGTACAGCATTACATAATTGAAGAGCAGACCACTTATTAGCATACCTACCTTGTTATTATGATGTTATGTAAAACTGTACTGTGCAAATGCATTATATCCTCATAACGTTAGAGTATATCCATATATAGTTGTTTGGGATCCTGAATTTTGTCACGTTGCAGGGTAGGTTAGGTTAGGTCAGGTCAGCTTGGCTCGTCTGGCGACAAAAAATCATTACCTCCCACTTTTATTGCTAAAAATTGACATATAATGCAGATAGGTAAAAATGACCAAAAATAGCAGAATTGTAGGTTCAGTTGATGGCTCTTTCATTTCGGCTCTGAAGGGAGAGTACTGCCTGTGGTGATGTGGGCAATATTTAATTAAAGGGTTCTGGCACCCCTTCACACCTTACCCACTCTTTCAAATCCAATCCTTTAACTATACCTCCTTTCCCTTGTGCTTCCTCTGTATCCTTTCTTGAGTCTACAATTTTTTTATTTCCTAGCTCAGGCTTAAGTTGGCCTTTTTCGAACTTTTTATTATATTTTAATGCATATTTCTGGTTTTATTCATTTTTACCAAATATTCTTGAGGAGAACCTTTAGACCCAACCTAATCAACCACATACCGTATAGACCTTTATTAGAACTACCGGTAGGGCAACCTCTAGGTTTTGGTTAGGTCAGATCAGGTTAAAGGTATTTTCATTGAAATAATTTGGTCAAAATCAATAGAACAACCAGAAATATGCATGGAATAAAGGTAAAATCAGGTGGAATTGTGCTTCGGACACCACTCTTAATTTGTGTGCATTATATCATCATCATTTGGGGAAATTTTATTTCTTGGTTTGATGCAAGGGAGTCCCAACACATCCTCTTACTTGGTATGGTTGGGTCTATTAGGTTATATGTGTTGTACCGCAGTTACCATTAAGTAATGGGGTGTTTCATTACTGTACGGTAGGAAATGGCTCTCTCTACTGAAATGAACTAATGTTTTCACAGGAAAGTTGTTACTTGTGTTGCGTTTCTTTAGTTTACCTTTTCCAGAATGTTATTAGGGCTTCCGGTAGCCTACTTAAAATTGTAAATTTTACTATTATTATTGTTAAAAAATGATTTTTTTTTTTTTTTTCAAAATTAACCTAACTTACCTAACCATCCTTACCCTATACTACCTCCCAGCTACTGGTAATCTATTTTCTTATATAGCATTTGCCCCGATAATGATGCATATAATAGTGAATTATATGTTGTGACACAAATAGACGCGATAAATAGTATTTTTTAACGGGGCTAACTACTTTCAACTTCAGTAGTCCATACAGTAGGGCGTAGGCAATAAAACATAGACTAATTAATGAGTGTCAGGAGGTGATATTATAGCAAGAAGTGCGGTCCGGTTTTTTTCAGTAATGGAATACTCTAACTACTACTTCTCGCTATCTATGAGTGTCAGAGAAGACTATTTTAGAAAATTCCAACGTACAAATGCGGATTGTGATCCTTATAGTGTGAAAAAAGAAGGTTTTAGAGTTAATTACTTACCCTAAACTTCACTTGCATAGGACATACCGTGCTTATGCCTAACCTTTTTCTCGGCAACACTTTTCCATTAATTTCCTAAACCTTAATTTAGTTTAAGAAACTCTGTGAGACATTTATCATAATCACTATTTAATTATTACATTCACCCAAGAATATCGAGAATTTCCTGTGGTTGTATTTCCTGGCCTAACTACTGTTAGCTTACTTGTTTTGGTTGGTGGAAATCAGGCTAGGATAGGATAAGTTTCTGCTTGTAGCCTATACGTTTACCTTGAAAGGTCACAATAACAAAGTACAGTTTACATTATTCTTACCTGTGATGAAATGTTTCATGAGACTCGTCCGTTTGTTATCTCTAACTGGTGCGCCCTAATTCAATAGGACGGCCTGACTGCCCTAAGGGTAGCCTAATAATTAAGAAGAGCCACAGAGAAGGAAGTTACTTACCAATTTCCTTCATGAAATCAATTCCCAGTGCGACAGTGCATTTTGACCGTGTTTTTTTCCTCCCTATGTTTGTCCAGGTTAGGTCCACTTTTTGCTTAGGAGTAAAGTTTATTTTAATAAATACTGGCCCAGCAGAATGGCAAATCCTGTTTTGCAACAAGAAATCAGAGAATTTTGGGTTTACTTTCATTCTTAATTCAGTATCTCTGTATCCTATTAAGGAGATCATTTGTTTTGGGTGAAATAGGGGACTACTAATTCCTCCAAATGCTGTCAGAAAGCACACCATTTTTTTTTTCATGCGTTGTTCAGAGCTACGTAAACTCCCAATTCGTATCAAAACAAGCGACCCCATTAACCTCGTGATCATGTAAAGGTAGGCAGGGAGCGGGGGACTGGACACACACGGATCATTTTGTTATTCCGGCCGCCCAACTCCTTAACCTTCCGCCGGACTGGTCACCCACGCGCTAACGAACCCAATCCAAGCCGACCGACCCCCTCCTCCTATTCTACTACCAGCCAGCCTTCCTCTGCCCTTTCACCCACTGAGATCTCCCTATTCCTACTCCTCTGTTTCTCCCTCAGTCTGCTATGTCCTCCTTCTCCCTCTTCGTCCTCGCTACCCCTCCTCCGTCTATCCCACAATCTGCCTTGTCCTCCTCCCCGCCCCTCCTCTTCCTCATTACCTTCATTACTCCTCTTCCTTCTCTTTTCCTTGATTGCTCTTCTTTCACCTCCTTCACTGCTCATTTTATTCTTTTTCTCACCAGCCCTCCCCTCCACTTCACTTTGTCTTCTTCATTTGTCCTTCTCCAGCTCCTAATTTTCCTTCATCCTCCACCCTCTCCTCTTGCTCCTCCTAATTTTTCTTTTCTTCCTCCTCCAATACTCAAACTATTTTACAATGATTTTCTCAACTCGCACTCCAAGCAGACTGGACAGTTCCTTTTATTCAGTTACTGCGTCACCTAGTTAGGCACAGCTCAAAAGGGCAATGAACTGGGTCACACTGAAGACTTTTTATTCCCTGTGAGAGAGAGAAAAAAAAATTGATGTTGAAGGTGCTATGGTAAATTTTCATCTGAGAATGGCAGAAAATTTCCACAGCTGGTAACGTAAAGGCCAATAACCATAACAAAACTACAATATTCAAGCCCAAATTAATATAAGTCTCTGGTTGTTCATGATTTGGTAGACAAGGCGACGGCGTTTGTGTTGGTGGCTGTATCCTTGAACAGCAGAACTTTTGGTAGTGTATTGTGGTCAGGTCAGTTTCAGTTTCAGGATGGAGCCATGCGGGTAAGACCGTAAGAAGACACGGACAGGTAGCCCGCTTACTCTCTTCTTCTCTCCCTTTTCCTAAACCCCACACATGTACTCACCCCACCTCCTTCCCACACTTACACCCACCCTCCCAACTTCCTTCCCACCTACTTCCCAAACCGCACACCCACACACACGCCACCTCCTTCCCACATCCCACCTCCTCCTGCAGATGCTGAACTGTGTAATCAATCAAGGGTCTGTCTCACTGGCACCGACAGTATTTCCTTCATCCCCTGACCACCAATATCCATCCTCCATTCTCAGTACAGATTTATTCTTGCTTGAATAAGGTACAGTCTTCTACTTACCCTCTGAAAATAGGTTGAAGGTCGGAGAAAACCACAGCTTGGCCAAAAAAAGGAGAAAGTGAGATAGTGGGATAATCTTTGTGGCAGAGTTCTGACTGGAGAGAGAGAGAGAGAGAGAGAGAGAGAGAGAGAGAGAGAGAGAGAGAGAGAGAGAGAGAGAGAGAGAGATTAAAACAAGAATTAATTAAAACTTTCTTTATTACTTACCGTACCAATATACTTCATCCCATGTCCACCATGTTAAATATGAAGAATAATACAAGATAAACTTTACCCCCAAGAACACTGATAATAAATAGTAAGACAACGAAGGCAAGGCGGAGGAAGAGGGTCAGGAAGATCGATAGATTGACAGAGGAGAAGGTCAGAGAGTGGCAGGCAGGCAGGCAGGTAGGCAGGCAGGCAGATGTAGCGTGCGGGAGAGTAAACAAGGCTGGCGAGGCTCTCAGTGTCCACGATTTGGGAATCTGATCTTCCTCTTCCTCCTCCTCGTTGTGGCTCAAGGCTGGCCTGTGGAGCAGTAGCCAGTCGTTCCAGTAGTTTCAGTAGCCATTAGTTCCAGTCTATAGTTTCAGTAACCAGTCGCTGCACTCAGTATAATTATAGTAGTTTTAGCAACCAGTATTTTAGTTCCAGCAGTCATAGAGTTGTTTCAGCAGCCAGCACAGTAGTTCCAGCAGCCAGTATAGTAGTTCCAGCAGCCAGCATACTAGTTCCAGCAATCAGTACAGTAGTTCCAGCTAAGGCCAGCCAGCCAACCAGCCAACTTCCTTGTTAGTCTCCAAGCTGGTCTTATCTCGTTGTGGGAACCAAATTGGAGGGATAAACTGAATCGTGTCATCAATTGTAACATAAAGTTGCAATAGATTTAGTATCATGATTCCACAGTCTTTGAAAGTCCTTTTATGATATGAAGAAAAATAAACCTCTTTTATGTCTCTCAAATTTAGTACCCGAGTCAACAGAGATAGACAGGGTTATCATTTCATTCGTGTATATTTCATTCATGTCTATTTCATCTGTGTCTATGGTTTACGAGCCACATTGCAAACGAGAAATTACTATATTATTATTTGATGCAAATTATTGACTTGAAGGATGAATTGCTAGAAATAGTTGCGATTAAGGTTTAAGGTTAATTAAAGACATGTATTTTAATAGAGACTAATGTGTGGCAAGAGCAAGGACGGATTAAGAATGTTTATTGGTTGGGCAAGTACAATAATTTGATAGACAACTGACGTATGATTTCAGCCACAGTCAACTTTACTGGTGTAGGCCTACTGTTAATTATACCTTGTTTTACCACCAAGTTGAAAAATGAAGTGCCATTATTTTTATTTATTATAATATTATCGACAAATTAGAAAATAACCAAACTAAGATATAGCCACAATCGTAATTAGGATAGTTACTGAAAGTTAAGTATTGCACTTGTGATATAAAAGAAAATAAGAGTTAGGAGAAGAAACCATGAGTTAATAAGTTTCCAGGTGCCCCGTCTTCCCTTTGAAACAGGCAGTGGGTGAGAGACAGGTGTGAGTTGTGAACACACACATCACCCAACTACCTATCCTGCCCCCTCTCCTGTTTCTGCCCCCGGTCGGTTTATTGACTTGGCAGGTAGTAACCCGGGGCCCTAACACCACCAAGAGGGAGGGAAGAGAGAGGAGAGAAAAAGCAACGAGACACCCTATCAGTTACACGTATGGCTCGGGTTCTATAGCTGCTTGTTAGGGACCGACTCCGTGCATGGCCAGAAGGGAGGGAGGTAGGGGTCGCATAACAGAAACTCACATCTTAAATTCTTACCCTTTGTTTGACCCTCGTGGATTCGATGGCCATAATGCTCTAACTCTCTGTTTTGATAATTCTTTTGTAGCGGATGAAGACTCGTGCATTTGTCTATGAAATCTTGACGAATATGGTTGTAAAAGAAATGAATAACACGTCTGGGATCCAGTAGTTGAAATATGTTCCAGCTCAACATGCAATTTATATCTGTTTGTGTCTTCGTTGACGTACGTGGACTAACACCAGACGATGTACGAGTATTATGTTACATAACCCTCCATGTCCGTATACGTATATATACAAAACTCCGAGGCATTTGTTATATCAAGTGGGCAGTGAACGGAACCCCTGGTGGGCATCTGACGCTCTGAATGGCCGGTTGTTAGAGAGAATGTGAGGACTGGGGGTAGTAATGACGGAGGGAGAGAGCCAGATCACAAGGTTTTACGCGAACACCTGTGAGAGAGAGAGAGAGAGAGAGAGAGAGAGAGAGGATGGTTGCTAAAAGGTGCTTTATCCCGGGCTTGGGGGTATACAGGCTGGGGTGATGTGAACAATACTGTTTGGGCGCCCCTTCGGTCCCAGCAACTCCCTTTTCTATAATTGCAGGGTCTCCCAGGCCAAGGAAAGGAAAAAGAAAGAAATGTAGACATGAAGGATGATCGAGGTTTGGAGGAGGAAGAATTGATTGATTGATATTAGGCGCCTCAACAGCGAGGTCATATAGCGCCAGAAAACGGTGATAGAGAGATGAGACAGCAAGCAGGGAGGAAATAGAAAGAAACGAGGGACAGTTGAAGAACTAAAAGCTAGTGGCTGGGGCCGAAGGGGCGCCAAAACCCTTAAAGAATTGCCCACATCACTAATGCAGGCAATACCCCTCTACGGGGGAGGAGGAAGAAGAGAATGAATGAAGTAAAGAAGGAAGGTTGGAAAGATGATGGTAAATGCAGTTTGGACGGAGGAAGAGGAAGATGAGGATGTACAGTATGTTGTTAGCATATTAGAGGCTAATGATTCTTCCAAACAGCACGATAATTTGACTTGCACGTATGTTTCGGATGATTGTATATGAGGAGTTACAGCAGATACGAACAGAAGGTTGTGGTAGTCAGCACTGCTATTGCCTCGATGCCTAGGGTTTAAAGAGTCGAAATTAGTGTGTCTGAAGCAGTGTAAGACCAAGGAGAAAGAGAGAGAGAGAGGGATGGGGGATGGGAGGGTGGGGGTGGGGGTAAAAGAGGGAGGTTCGAGAGTATCATATAGCTTCAGACACGTGAGTTGACATTTACTAATATTTAACTCAATTGACTTTGGAGCAAGTTTATTGCTATACTGTACAGTAACACACTCTTGTACCCTGAACTAGGCCTATACCTACTTTTTTCTTCATTTCACATCGTTCTGTGTAAAATACTAATTTAAATAATCCATCTTTCCTTCTAAACACCCGTGAATGTGATCACCACGTTGGGCAGTTTCGGATTCATTGTGTGTTCGAATTATGACCAGGCACCGTAAACCAGTTTATACCATATACCTGACCACCTCAGTACCTTATCTGTCTCTCTCTGCATCCTACACATCTCCTTGCAGTCTCACCAGTATAGTTAAGTGCTCTTCTTTGTTATGTACTCTTTTTAGTTATGCTTGCTTGTTGTGTTGTATACCTGAGCGTGCTTCGTCCAATATTTTATCAGTTACATTATTTTGCCTCCCCTTTTCCACTAATCTCTTTTCCCTGATCTCTACTGTACTTTACTTTTTCCCTTTCCTCCAGCTCCTCGTTCTTTGAATTTTCGTCTCTCTCTCTATTATTTCATTTCTCATCTTTCCACAACTCCAACTCCTCCTGCTTCTCCTTCTTACTCCTCCTTCCTACTCTTCACCCAAACATCTCTCCTTCAACATCACACGACTTGCTTTCCGTCTGTTGTTTTCAGTTCTCTTTCTCTGCTTCTCGGCTCTATTCCTCTCCTCCTCTCTGTGCTTCTGTTCACCTCTCCTTTCCACTTTCTCTGCCCTCTCTCCCTCCACCCTTGTCTTCCCGCGGAAAAATGCAAATTTCCCCCGTGGGCCAGAGAGGCTTCGCTAAAACATGTTGGTGTAGCGATTTTAATTTTGCATTATAGTGTGCGGTACATCACTGTTTGATGGCGGGCTGGCGGGCTGGGCGCTTAAACTCCGGCAAAAAAAAAAGAAAAAAAGAAAAAAAGCTCCAAGTCATTGTTAGTGTCCGCGGGCTGAAGTCAGGCGGGAATACACGCTTTTATCCCTGCCTCCTCCCGAGCATGTTTACTGAATAGGCTCATGGCCCTTTTCTTTTCCAGGAAAGCCTACGACACTGTTGCTTAGGTTAGGTTATAGGTTTGGCTGAGTCAAACTGGACTTGGTTGGATGACATTTGTCTAAATTTCATTTGGTTAATATGAGTATAGGAAAATATTGTTACACTGGAAAAAGCAGATTTATTAAAATAATAATCTTATTTTTATAATGTCCTGCGTTTAATCGGTGGCTTTATCAAGTGTGCACACATAGGAAGGAAACCAAAGTTTTGGGGGTCCAAAATCTTTTATGGTGATATATTCTACAAATTTTCCATTTAATAAGTCCAATACCTCAAAAGGGGGACCACTACTGACTGGACCGGCCATTCCCCCTTTGCCTCTCTGGCCATTCCCTTGTAGATAAGCCCTTGCATTGAATTTAAATAGATTGCTTTCGTTAACGGAAAACATGTAACTTTTGTTTCTGGTTGAAGATAACATAAAAAAAAAATTTCATTTGGGCTCCTGCATGTGGGTTAGTGATACCGAAAGTTGTGCTTTTAATACGGACAATAATAACAAAACTTTGGAGAGACAAATTGAAAAAAAAAAAATGTTTACATATGATTGTCTTTACTTCTGATATTGGGCACTTCAGTAACCATTGATTATGAATAACTTTTGATATACCTCTTTGTTTCTGACTTCGTTAATTGCACTTCATAATCATATATTCTTTTACATAAGCTATATCTTATGGGGGATCGTTGTTGTTGTTCTATGCTATGTTACCTTCCACTGTTTGTTTTCCCTCATTTCTTCTCCCCTTCCCCCTTTCTCCTTCCTTCCCCTGAACCGACTCACTTCCTCCTGCTGTAGGGAAGTGTGGCAGACTGTAGCCTACCGTACATGTGGAAGCATTTTGTCAGCAATGTTATTCAAAACGTTTTAGTAATATGTAGTTTCCATACAATAAATTACAATATCCTGTGACCAAACCTCAATTTACTGCAAAGCAAATTCTGTATTAACAGTTGAGGCAAACACATAAATTACCATGAGCGCCAGCATGAATGTAAAACAAACATTAGAATAATTGGTCGTGTAACTTCACTGACAACCAGGAAGCTAATTTCTGCGTACACTCCCTGATCATGTAAATACTCTAGGTTTGGGCTTGGTTTAATTACATGTTTCAATTTCCTGGTCTATTCGTGATGAGCCGAATTAATACGCGGTGTGTATGAATATTAAAGGTACTGACTGACTCTGTAAACACACATGAATATAGATGAAGTGAGGCGAGTGTATACCGTAGTGGCTTGTGGGTGGATCTGGTGCATGGCTGTATGTGTGTGTGTGTGTGTGTGTGTGTGTGTTTAAATGGTTCACTGGTATTTCAGATGATTCGATACTTCAACGAGACCTACCTAGATATTTAATATGCCTTGTGACTGTATAGTATACGCTCAAATATATTAATAATTAAAAAAGGTATCTGTGCTTATAAGGACGATAGTGTGAATGAGTGATGGTGAATGGAGTGAGGATGAGAGGGTGAATGAGTGATGGTGAATGGAGTGAGGATGAGAGGGTGAATGAGTGATGGTGAATGGAGTGAGGATGAGAGGGTGAATGAGTGATGGTGAGTGTAGTAAGGATGAGAGCGTGAATGAGTGAAAGTGCATGAGTGTAGTGAAGAGTAAAACGGGGTCCCGTGTTGGTTGGCGTCAGACGTCTCCCAGGTGACTGGCACGACCTGCAAAAGTCACAGGTTCCATTGGAGCTGAGCGTGGGATGGGCCCTGGCTCACTGCCCTCTCAGGGAATCGAAGACTTTAGACAGAGCTATAGCATATCAAAGTCTGTGTTCTCTTGGTTTCTTTGATTAAGACTTTAGAAAGAACCAGTATATCAGTAGGTTCTGTGTTCTTTTGTTTATACACAGACATAATAAAACCATAGTGAACACACACGGTGCTCGCATGAGGGTTGCTATTATTACATCTCCTTGAATTAAATTATTCGTCTCTGGGGATGAGAGATGGGGACGATTAAGATAAAGAACTACAAAGTCAAATATACTCCTCCCGCGAACCCTTTTGACACCTCTGACGAAAGATAGTGAAACAGAACAGGGACAGCAAAAGGTACAGCGTTCTTTTTTTATCTGACCCCATTTACACGATAGATTTCTTTTGTCGTGCGTAATTACTCGTGTGATATGTTATAGGAGCTGGAGACACGGAGGAATTGACTAGGGAACGAAGTGTGGGAGGAGATATACTATTTCCAAAATGGGAGACGGAATGGAAAAGAAAGTGAGGGGGTCAGTTGTGTGTGTGTGTGTGTGTGTGGGAGGGGTTAGTTACCTATCTTGACAATGGAGAGACAGTATTGGAGTGGGAAAATCCGTACGGTCGTGGGATGATGAGGAAGAGAGGGAGATAGAATGTGGGAAGGAGAAAGACAGTATGTGGGAGGGAAAGAGGAAATAGCACATGAAAATGATGTGGGAGAGAGGGAGGTAGAATGTGAAATGTTATGAGAGGAATGAAGAAAGCATAGGGGATGAAAGACGATGGTAATTATATGTGGAATGCTGTGAAAGAGGAGGAGTTAGAATGTGATGTTATGGGAGGGAGAGAAATGATATGTGGGTGGTCAGGTAAAGAATGGGACGGTATGAGGAAGGTTGAGAGAAAGGTAGACAGTGGGAGTATAATATGAGAGAGAGAGAGAGAGAGAGAGAGAGAGAGAGAGAGAGAGAGAGAGAGAGAGAGAGAGAATACGTGAATAGCAATATCATATAAGAATGAAAGACCCTAGACTACTGAAATGGTGAGGAACAGACTCGGCAGAAGTGTTCCCCCATGCACCTCTGTTTTTACGTATAGCTGTACAGCCAATACAGGTAAACTTTTAGTCCTGCAGGTTTAATGTTTACAGTTTTCCCATTCTATTCCATTTTGTTTTTACACACGTGGGAGGATGTTAAAGGAATCCTGTGTAAATATTAGTTTGACACGTTTCTCTAAAAAAAATATATATATAGGTTTTCTATATAATCTGTGTGAGCGTCACTTGTTGCATGAAATCTCTAAATTTTTCAGCGATTACGTGAAATAACCATTTTTATGAAACCTTTGTTCACGATTTCCATTACTACATCAGTGAATGTGCGCAGAGCTCGATAATAAACCAATAAATGTTCACTTGGTTGTTGACAGGAAGGTTTTCACAACTAGATGTGATGATGGCTACACCTTTTCACCCTCAAATTAAAATAACTGAAGTTCAAAGTAAAATAACTGAACTTCAAAGTAAAACACCTAAAGTTTAATTGAAAACATCTGGTTTAATTGAAAAGAACTGAAGTTTTATTTAAAATAAGTTAATTTTAATAAAAATATTAATAATTTGTTCATGATTTCATTGTACAGTAGATAAAAATAAATGAGCCGCATATCATAGGCTCTGTACCAAGGTAATTACTTGCAAATTAATCCGTAAGATAATAGAAAACGAGTCTTCCCGCAGTGCAGCGCTCTGATTGGTTGGCAGGTTTGGCGGGAAATTAGAGACAAGAATGCTCAGTCAGAGAAGGTTAGTATGCATTTTGTGCGTGTAGTTTCTTTTATTTACTGACATTTTGGAGTGCTTTTGAGTGAATAAACTCAGTGAGAATATAAATATATACAGTATATTTAAAACTACAGTTTATCTATATATAAAAAAGGGCTCAGTAATCATGACCAACGTCAGCCATGTAGGCTAGGCTACTTGCCCAACCTACTTGGTCAGAGTATTTATTATATACTTTGTTATATTCTGGACACATACGTAGTGTTATTTCCGTGCACTGTCAAACTTTTTGTATTGGTTATTATGGTAACCTATTATGACCTAAATAAGTTGGATAAGGTTGACTACATATTATTTGTTGTGATCCAGTGGTACACAGAGCCTATGATACGCTGCTCATTTATTTTTATCTATTGAACAAGAAATTCATAAACAAATTATTTTTATTTTAAATTAAAATTCACTTATATTAGATAAAATTTCAGTTCTTTTGAATTAAACTTAATGTAGTTTAAATTAAACTTTAGGTACCGTAGTTTAAATTAAGCATCATATGTATTAACCCTTACACTGCCGCCGACAGCATATGCTGTTAGCAACAGAGCACTCCCCAGTGCCACCGACAGCATATGCTGTTTTCACTTATAATAATTGTTTAAAAGTGGGAATGGTAGGTTTAGGTACTTGGTGGTTACTGACAACTCACAATGGTTTGGCACCAAACACAAAACCCAGCCAGGACAGTTGTTGGAGTATAATATGAGACATTAGGTGGTAAACTTATGTTTATTGGAGCCTACTAGCCAGTATTCTGGCAGCTCGTTTTGGTTTATAACCGACCGGCGGCCGTGGTTTTTGTTATTTCGTCGTAATGCGTCAATATATTATATGATTGGAACTTTTTATATTAGTATTTACCATTCATTAGTTATATGGTGTACAGTAGGCTATATTTTTATGTTTGAAAAATTTGTGTTATTGAGCTATTAGGCCCAGAGGACACACGGACGCTTTGTGATGGACATACAAGGACCACACACACGTCCTTTGACTATTCACCACTGAAGAGGCTAAACTGTATGGTAATAAATCATTTGTCTACCATTGTGACTTTTCTTCACCTTCACGTTCCCACTACAGTGGTGTTACTGTGTGACAAGTGTGTGTTGATCCTTGTGTAACCATTACAAAGAACCTGTGTGTCTCGGGCCTTATTATTTACCCAGCCACCCAGAGACAGTTATAAGGACAAAATAATAATTACTGTATAGATTTGTACATTAAAGCATGTATTGTAAATTGTACAACAATGAAATTTATTTTATTATTCGTGTTATGTAAGTAATGGATATTTGTACAAGGCTTCTATAATGGTTTATAGCCTTATAGGGCCTAATAGGCTACGTATTTTTAGTTTTTGTCATACTTCCTCACTAGCCTGTGGTACGTGATATTTTTTTCATTCTTCCTCTAAGAATAATAATTGATAAGTCTTTAGTGATAATCCTAAATAGATGTAATATTTTACCGTTTCCATTAGGCTACTACAAATACTTCCCGTTTGCCATATATATACATCTCTTTATAACAAATATATTTTCCTATGAGTGACATAAGCTCCTATGGGCCTCATGCTATTTATAATAATAATAACTTTCTGTTTGCCAAGTTCATCTCAGCTTGCCCAGCAGATAATAAGTTTCTGCTGTTTGACAACTTACCAAAACATGTTTGCTTGGAAATTCTACTTTCATTATCTTTCTGATCTATCTCGCCTCTATTATTATTATTATTATTATTATTATTATTATTATTATTATTATGTGTGCAGTGGTTATCACTGCCATGCTTTCTGAGTTACAAGTATTTAGTGGGAACGTAACTATTAGGCTATAGTGGGAGGGAGGTTGAGGTGGCAAATGCATTCCAAGTATTGAATAAATCAGTCATTACTTAGTTTTAGTAGTTCAAGGACAAGAATATTTATTCATATACACATATGAGCGAAAAGAAAATAGGCAAAATGTATTTATTGCTGATAACAAAATAATAATTATACTGTAAGCCATTTACGAGTGGCAATACTGCTGCATCTCTACTACGGGCTGCGAGCAAGGGAGGCCAGTGTTGCCAGGTGCAGGGAACATTCTCTGTTTTATAAAATTTTGAAGTTCACAGGAAAATTATATAAAGATTGTTCAATGGTATACAGGGAAATTTCTACCAGTCGAAATTATTTAAAAAAGACCGTCAATGTTCATGAGTAATCAGGGAATAATTGAGGCAAAAAGGTAAATTCTAAAGTTGATGGTAGGGAAATTTCGTCAAGCCAACCTAAGCTGGCATCACTGTGGGAGAGGGAGAAGGTCGGAGGGAGTAGGCCTCTACAGGCGTTCGTCAATTCCCGCCCAAAATTTGAATTTCACCTGATGAAAATCTTATTCCCACACAGTTATAGCAAATAAACTCTTGCATTCTAATACAGACACAACAGACTATTTTTTCATTATACTCAGGTAATAAATCCTTAATATTTAATAATCCGGTATATACCAGTTTGAACATAAATTATTTTAATTTGAGGGTGAAAAGGTGTATATTAGCTCTCTCTCTCTCTCTCTCTCTCTTTTATTGCAGGGTCTTATAGTCCTAGGGCTGTCTTCTTTCATTCACTCAGTCTCGCTGCCTCCCACAGTCTGCCTTGACCAATGCTAACTGGTTAAGAAGTATTGCAGAATAAATTTGTGTCCCATCACCTTGACAGTTGTCGTGTTTAACATATGTACTTGCTAAATATAAGTTGTGGGTACGTATGGTAGAACAAACTCAATAAACATGCTTAAGTGTTTTCTCCGGGAACTATTTTAAGGGTACATGCTCTCAGGGGAGACTGGGAGTAGTGTGTCATGTTAGGTGGAGAGAGGGAGTGTGTTTGAAGTAGAGAGGGAGTGGTGGGCCATGTGGGGTGTGTCAAGTGGAAAAGTGTGAGGGAAGTGGAAAGGGAGTGGTATGAGAGTGTGGAGTAGAGAGGGCGTCGTATTGGAGTATGGAATAGAAAATGTGTGGTGTGTGGGAGTGTGGAGTAGATAGGGAGTGGTGTGTGGGAGTGTGGAGTAGAGAGGGGGGAGTGGTGTGTGGGAGTGTGGAGTAGAGAGGGGGAAGTGGTGTGTGGGAGTGTGGAGTAGATAGGGAGTGGTGTGTGGGAGTGTGGAGTAGAGAGGGGGGAGTGGTGTGTGGGAGTGTGGAGTAGAGAGGGAGTGGTGTGTGGGAGTTTGGAGTAGAGAGGGGGGAGTGGTGTGTGTGAGTGTGGAGTAGAGAGGGGGGAGTGGTGTGTGAGTGTGTGGAGTAGAGAAGGGGGAGTGGTGTGAGGGAGTGTGGAGTAGAGAGGGGGGAGTGGTGTGTGGGAGTGTGGAGTAGAGAGGGGGGAGTGGTGTGTGGGAGTGTGGAGTAGAGAGGGGGGAGTGGTGTGTGGGAGTGTGGAGTAGAGAGGGGGGAGTGGTGTGTGGGAGTGTGGAGTAGAGAGGGGGGAGTGGTGTGTGGGAGTGTGGAGTAGAGAGGGGGGAGTGGTGTGTGGGAGTGTAGAGTAGAGAGAGTGAGTGGGAAGTGGAGCGTAGAGGAGACGTGGCCTGGGAACAACACAAGGCTACTGATGGAGGAGGTGGCAAGTACAGTACGTGGGAGGAGATCCATCACCCTGCAGTCACATGGGGATATGGTGAGAGAGAGAGAGAGAGAGAGAGAGAGAGAGAGAGAGAGAGAGAGAGAGAGTGCTATCAAGGTATAAATAAAATATGTAGAAGGCTGCGGCTTACTGTTTATAAATAATAAGTGATGAGTCCTCACCAAATATATAAGAGATGGAACAGGGGATGGCTGAGTGAGTGTATGCTTCGTTACAGTACAATAATACAGAAGCTCCATTGCAGGTATTGTGTGGGCGGCTCGTACTGTACACTCACGAACAATAATAGTTCTTTATAACTCCTAAGATTTCGAGTCGATGGAATGATTTTTAAGGGTTATTTGAGCTCTCTGATGCTTATTCGTTTTGCCTCTCATACCGTATACATGCAGCTATATAGAGGGTCGGGGAAAAAGTGCCACCATCAACAAATTATTCTCTGGTTTTACTATAACATCCCAGAACGCGGACGGCTGTTGAAATATTTAATATGATGACGTAGGGAAAGTGGGATGACGTGTTTTATCCTTTATTTTACCCGTTCACTTACTATCAAAGCTGAAAATACCTCGCTACCAATTTATATTATGAGTGTTTCATTGAAATTTAACCTTACCCAGTGGTTGCTTATTTTTTTTTTTTTTTTTTTTTAGGTTATTCGTCCATTGTCTGTTTAAGGTTAGATATCCATTCTATATTACATTGTCTCTGATGATCGGCCACCGAGCTTGGACCACATAATTATATGATCTGTGTGGTATGTGTATCTTATGTTAATTTTATTCTCTCTCTCTCTCTCTCTCTCTCTCTCTCTCTCTCTCTCTCTCTCTCTCTCTCTCTCTCTCTCTCTCTCTCTCTCTCTCTCTCTCACACACATACTTGATCTCTTTCTATCTCGTGCCCTTTATTCACGAAAAAAATCCCTTCTTTTAACCTTTACTATCTGATGTGAATCTCTTGGGGTACGCTTTGAAAATGCAAGAAGGAAGATATTTTTGTTTTCATTAAATTGTCCAGCGAAATTCTTTACCGTGAATCAGATTAGGAAAACTTGGAGATCGTAAAGTAGACCTAATATGAATTTACAGGGGATTAAGCTTGGTTCTGAAAGATGCTAAACATTTTCTGATAATTCAAAATGAAGCACAATACTTGCATATATAAGTTTGGGGTATTATTATTATCATCATAAAATTTCTGTATTTGTTTGAAATAAAGAAGGCACCAGTAAGGTTATTCTGTTATGTAACTGTAACCTCAATGGGAATAATTATTCAATTTCATCATAATATAATATTTTGTAAATTGTGAATAGTCACGTCTGACATCACCTGCTTTGAATATACAGGTGCCATTTCATGCTAAAATATAAATATATATAGGATATATTAAATCCAAAAAGCATCTACATTTCTCTCTCAAATTAAACTCAGATATACACCTTTTGTAAAACGAATAAATATTGTAGTCACATTTTCAATATATTTTTCGTAATATATCTTACAGTAGTAGTAGTTGTAGTATCAACTGAACAACAGCATTATAGTAGTGGAAGTAGTAGTAATAGTAGTACGGTAGTAAACCTTACGAGAGGGGAGAGGAGATAGATTCCACGGTAACGTTCCTAGTAGTGTAAAATAAAGGTTATTCGAGCCAACCAAAGATACGATAGCCTGGGGAGTGAATTACCCTACCACGCCTCCAACATCAATATCTCCTCCTTATGTAAACCATTTCTCTCCTCCATCTAATTGCATCTTCTCTTTAACTCTATACGGTTTGACCTACCTTATTTTTAATCAGCACCTTCTATATCTTTTCAGTACCACTTTAAACTATGATCAATTTTGTAACGAGGAAGGAATTGAGGAGTTTGATAAAGTGTAAGAAATGCCTGTATTCCCGTTTTTATCAGATGAATACGTATAGTGCCATTGACGAAACACACTATTCTTCTTGTGATTCTCTCGCCTGTCCATATAATTTTTTTTCTATACTGAGTGAGGAGAGAGCACAAAAGGCAAAAAGCCCCAGCCTTCAATGTCGTCATCTGTATTCCTCGTCCTTGTGATTCACGCCCTTTTGTATAGAGAGAACCATATGCTCTTTGTTGTCGGGGGCCGAAGATATCTCCTTTTTTTTTTTTTTTTTTTTTTTTTTTTTCTATTTGAGTTTTTTTTTTTTTTCTCTGTTTGATGGTTGTATTCTTTTCTTCCTTCATTTTTTTTCTGTTATACTTGATTTCTCTATTATTTCTTTTATATCTTTTTGTTCATCTCTCTCTCTCTCTCTCTCTCTCTCTCTCTCTCTCTCTCTCTCTCTCTCTCTCTCTCTCTCTCCTCTCACACACACACACACACACACACACACACACACACACACACAAAAGATAAAGACACAACGAGGGTGTTTTATGAGGGGCGCTGCGTGTCAAACCGGCCAAGAGAGAGAGAGAGAGAGAGAGAGAGAGAGAGAGAGAGAGAGAGAGAGAGGTAATGTGTGTGTGTGTTTGTGTGTGTGTGTGTTTGTGTGTGTGTGTGTGTATGAGAGAGAGAGAGAGAGAGAGAGAGAGAGAGAGAGAGAGAGAGAGAGAGAGAGAGGTAATGTGTGTGTGTGTCTGTGTGTTGAAGCTGTTAATGTATGAAGCAGTTGACTATTGGAAATATTCATGTGTATTGGAAAAGTGAATTCCTGTGGGTGTATTAAAAATTGGTGGTGTGGGGAGTGTGAGGAATGGGGATGAAAAAAAAGAGGGATGTATAGTATATTTGAACGCAGGTGTAATTAAACTGTTTTTGTGTGTGTGTTTTTGTGCATTTGTGTTTATACTAGCACGCGTGACTTGTGTGTGTGTGTGTGTACCTAAGTGAAAATATTGCCATGTGCGTGTTTGTGCTTTTGTGTGTGACCGATTCGTGTCGATGTGTGTGTGTGTGTGTGTGTAACTACGTAAGAATATTGTCATGTGCGTGCTTATGCCTACGTGTGTGCGTGTTTCATGCCTGTGTGTGTGTGTGTGTGAGGCCTTACCTTGCGTGTGTGTGTAACAAATGGTACATACCTTTTCTTCCTACATATATTCACTATTACTTTTTCTTATGTAAAATAAATCTGGCACTCTCTTTCCTCCTTTACTGGGACTCAGTATTCAGTGTATGAAACGTTGAAATTTGTGCTAAAGTGATGTTGCTATTGCACAATAATTAAGTGTTCATTGAGAGAGAGAGAGAGAGAGAGAGAGAGAGAGAGAGAGAGAGGAGAATGAATACGAGTACAGTTTGGAAACAAATTATCTGAACACCGTTGGCTGCCTCTGACAACAATAATATTCTAAAAATAAACACATCAGTGGTCTACAAAATTCATGAATGGAAAGGTAACGTTCGTATCAATGACAGTGATTGATTGATGTACCCTAATATCAGTTCCGGTACTGTCATGTTATTATTCATAAATATTCACAAAACTGAGGGTGTTTACTCTTGAAGGAGGGTGTCAAATGTAACTAGCTGTGACCCCAGACTGTACATACATAATATAAGAGAGACGTCAAGGGTGAATGAATTTGAGTGCAGCTAACGTCAAGTGTATCGTAGATGTGACGTGTGACTAATGAAGAACGACACTGTCCACTGGAGG
The DNA here is from genome assembly GCA_033782935.1 of Petrolisthes cinctipes. Classification (NCBI taxonomy): domain Eukaryota; kingdom Metazoa; phylum Arthropoda; class Malacostraca; order Decapoda; family Porcellanidae; genus Petrolisthes; species Petrolisthes cinctipes. The sequence goes on along the minus strand of JAWQEG010000272.1, from coordinate 1,746 downwards.
AATAAATTCAGAGTTCTTTTATATACACATATTGAGTTCTCGACGGGAGGAAATGGCAAGGAGGTCCATGGAGATATGTACAGTTGCCAGCACTTATAACTGCATGGTACACTCAGCGTTGTTAGTCCTCTTCTCCTGTACCAGTTAATATAGTATAGGTGGCGGCATCATGCTCTGTCTAGTCTTATCTGTTTCCTTAGCCATCTGTAAATGTCCACAGCCGATAATGAAAACTCTAAATACGATTGGTTGAAAATCTCTCTCTCTCTCTCTCTCTCTCTCAGGGTCATACTATGTACTGGTAACGTTTACAGCCACTCAAATGCATAGTATATGTTTAGCAGCGTTTGAAATATTAGCTGCGGATACTGTATATAATAATAGTAATAGAAGACGGGAAAAGTGAAAGAACAAGAAGAAAAAATGTACTGTATATAACGTTGTAGGAAATTTGGGGTAACCGAGTACTCCAAACTTTGCCTCGAAACGCCACCCACAAGTTGAAAGAGTTTGTTTCGTTGCATATGTATAGGAGGAGTCAGTGGCCTTCTGTTCTCTTATGAGACCCCTAAAACTACAAGGAAAAATTACGACTTTAGGTTTGTAAGAAAGACACTTTGGTTTGGAGTCTCAGGCCGGTGAAACTATTAGGTACATATTTTTGCAAGCTACCTTCATATTCGTTCTTTCCGCAGTTAATAATAATAATATTAATAGTAATACTGATAATAATAATAATAATAATAATAATAATACTGATGATAATAATAATAATGCTGATGATAATAATAATGATAATAATAATAATAATGATAACAATAATAATAATAGTCTTGACTATATATCTCTCGAGTTTCGCAGGAAGTTAGTGATGGATCTTTTGTTTATTTGTTTTATTTAGGAAGTTGTTTTACAGGCACAGGGATGAACGAAATGAAGGAGGTATTTAATTTTTCAGGTGACCTTTTAAAGTGAAGGTGTTTTGTGTCGCAGTCCTGATTTTTATTACGTTGTTGAGGGTGAGGAATAAAAGAAATATATAATGTGTGTTAGTTGGTGAATAGAGTTTGGTTCCCTTTTCTACTTTTGTGACAGATTATTACTTTATTAGTTTATTATATATATTTATTGTTATTATTATTGTTGATATTAATGTTATTATTATTATCATCATTAACTTTATTTATATTTTTATTATTATTGTTATTGTTATTGTTCTTATTATATTATTGTTATTGTTATTATTATTATTAATACATATTATTAATATTACTTGTTTTGCGTGAACAGAAAACAGAAAAGGTTCAAATTTAATATATCTTGAGCCTCGTTACTCTGAGCTACTGTTTACCTCTACACTCAGACCTTTACATAGTGCCCCTCCACACCTTAATATTATATCCTCACTGAACCCACCAAAGTGTACCGCCCGTCTCACTCTCCACCACTGTTGCTCTCCATGTGTACTCGGCTTGAGGACGTCTGATTCAGTTTGGTTTTAAGTGACTTAGTGGTGGTAGCATTTGGACATTCTGTCTTGCAGGGTTAGTGTCCGATCCCTCCTAATCTGTCAGTTCACATATAATGATGAAAATCTTGTTATGGTGTTTAGGAGTATCAGGATGCTACTGTAACGAGTCTGAGGAGGATAGATATTATAAAATAACACGTTTCACCCAAAGGTCTCACATTCCCCTCCTTCTAATAATTATTTCCCTTCACTACACGCCTCTAGAAACCCCTTAA